>JANSTT010018174.1:0-14541 GCA_026745375.1 Platyura marginata
TATATAAGTATGTATATACTTATGTATAAAGATAGCACTCTTTCTAGTTCCTATATATAATCCAGGGTATGGTGCGGTATACAATTCTTGGGGATTTTCTTTTTGCTAATGTCTTCGATATTTTCATTTCACATCACAATGAAGTTTTTTTTTTTTCTTTATTTTTAAAAGGTTCAATGAAAAATGCTAATGAACATTAAGTAAACACAAAACGCTGTGGAAATTTTATGAATTTATAAAACTAAAAATGGCTCATTTGGCTATCTCTTACCTTTTTATGTTAATCATCCACTTAAGGTTTTTCCATTTCCACTGTATAATGTTCGCAGTGAACATTTTATTATTTCGGATTTAATTAAAATTTCCACCATTTGTTGTAAAAATTAAAAAAAAAAATTATTGAAATTGTTTGTTCCAACACTCTTTGTTTTTGTTTTTGTCTTTTTTTTTTGGTAGTTTTTCTTTTGATTTTCACAAAATTGTATTTATAACGACGATAAAAAATTAATGAATTCAAAATTCATTAATTGCTGAATTAAAATTCTCTGTCAAATAGCAGCAGTTTCTTCTTCTTTTTCACAAATGTACACGCACACATACACAAACGCACATAAACCATGACAATGGTAACATGAACCAACAAAAAAAAAAAAAATATATATATATATATATATGTGTATATATGTATATATCACCAAACGCGCGTGCAATATGCGTGCAACGTTAATTCAGCAGAGTCCACGTTTGTTCAAGGTCGTAACAATTTTCATTAGAACATACATTGCCAACAGGGCCAAAGCAACACATACGCTACGTATGACAAATTCAGTATGTCGAACTGAGCTTTTTGTCGATGCTGCTGTAGTGACCTTGAAAGAACGTTTCTCTCTACCTGTCAGTGGTGCGAAAATCTTTTGTTGAAAAATTCCCATCGCTTCCAAATTTATGCGATATTAATTATTATTGGTCCTGCACTCCACTATATTTCTAATATCGAAATCATCACAGAGAGAGAGAGAGAGAGAGAGATTGGCCCCACATACACAAAAAAAAACCAACAAAAAACAAAAAAATTAAATAAAAACCAGAAGAATTTTCTTTTTTAACTAATTTGCCAATTTTCCTTTATCTAACTATATGTAATGTGAGCATATTTTATGTTGTGTATGTTCCAAAATAAACTAATCGATATCATTTCATCTCATATATCCATGGTTCATGTATGCTGAATGGAAATTTCTCAGCCTCTGTCATAAATTTTTTTTTTTTTCTAATATTTGGCTGGGCCCAATTGAAAAATATTTTATTGTCTTTTTGAGCTAATCTTTAGTTTTTTTTTTTTTTGCTTTTCCAATCTAAAGTGAACCCTAATTTAAATATCCATTTTATAGTTACATCTTAGACAAAAAAAAAATCATTTCGTATCACTGCACATTTTTCTAATTTTCACAATATCTCTCGAATACCACCCCTATCTTTCACCAATCGGGTAATCACAGAAGAACAAAAAAAAAACAAAAAACAAAAAAAAAACAAAAAAAAAAGGAAAAATAAATATTTTTCACATTTGGTTCATTCAACCATATGGCGTATGGTGGAAAATTCTCTAAATGAGTTGTTCGGCAAGATCATAGTTTTTCCGTCTATCAGCTCTATATCAATAAAATATTATGGAAAGTTTAATTATGTCAATTTATTGAGTATGGGTTTTCTTCTGTGTGCATTTCGAATAGCGTCACAATTTCCTTTTTGTTTTTCCTCTTTTTACTTTATAAACGTTTTTTTCGTTTTTCGATTTTCGTTTTTTTTTCTATTCACATAACTTCTTTTACACCACCAGCAGTAACCGCCCGCACCTTACCAGCAAACGACACGAAATGTAGAGACTCTACAGCTGATTTTCTTCTTTTCTTTTTTTTTTTTTTTGTAACTATTTTAATACACACCAAAAAAAATCAAAAAAAATTCTTCTCAGCTGAATTATCTGCAAGCTTTGCGTCACACAAAATGTTAAACTGAACTGAATGGGGGAGCTTTGTCAATTTTCTCATTTCCCTGTATTTGAGGTTTGCTTTTTGAATGGGTTAAAAATGAGCATGAATATTTCTGGATGAAGTCGTGTAGCTAAGCTCTCTCTCTCTCGTTTTTATGCTCACCGATATTTGTTGTTGTATCTAATGTGGACACTGTTAATTTTTAAGATGTTTTTGGAATTAATCCGAATTTTCCGAATTTTCCGAATTTTTCTTTTTTGTTGTTGTTAATAACCAAGTGGACTTCAAAGCTCTAGACTATAATAAGAACCATAATAAGAAATGGAGCATTCACCGGTTTCAATGGACCAGAGCCCTTCTGTGGAATCGGAACTAATGCAATGTGAGGTGAAATGAAAAAAGAGGAAAATGAAAGAAGAGCCAAGCACTGGAGCGAACTTCCTAAGCTAAGGCAATCCAAAATACTACTCGGGAACTTCAACCAAAAGAGATACGAGGTTAGTATAAGAATTAGCAAAAACAGACTTAGGATGCTAACGGGACTCCTGATAGGTCATTGCAGGCTGAAGGGGCACCTGAGGAAGCTTGGTCTAGAAGAAAGCGGTACGTTCAGGTTCTGTGAAGAAACAGAAGAAACCCAAGAAACCCCAATACACCTCCTTACAGAATGCGGAGCACTCATTCACAAAAGGAGAGATTATCTGGGGAACTACTGCCTGACCTAGAAGAAATTTCCGTCCCTTAATCCACTCAAAATCCTAAAATTCCTAAAGGAAACAGGACTTGAGGAGGTAATCTAAATAATGGAGCGGCTCCATGAAGATAGAAGTAAGAAAGGGGGCACAATAGATCTAAAAAGGTTGAGGTGCAGCAATCACCACTAGCAAACAAATCAATCAATCAATAATAAGGTTCGATTTCCAAAGAAAAGTTTTTGGTCACCAAGATGTTGAGAAATAAAAGTTTAATTAAGAGCCTCTACTTTCACTTTTTGTGACTTAAAACTTTCATTCATTTAGACAATAGTAGCCATCTTCCAAACATATTAACGTTTGTCAAATCTACAATTTTACCAGTGATTGTATTGAATATAGATGCTCAAGATATTAGATAACTATCCTCGTGGAAAATACTAAGACATTCAAATGGAATTCGAGTGGAATTCATTTTCTATAAAATTTGGTGTAGTTCCGCAGAATTCTCTGTTCAATTCCATGGAATTCATTGAGATACATTATTGGTCGAGTGATTATCGTAACGGTTAGTCCAAAAAAAGATACAAAAACGAAGAACTCCATCTCAGTTCTGATGGAATCCGAAGATAAAAATAAACCTGAATCGGGCATACACTCCAAAAACCTAGAATCGACCGAGCAACAGCTGCAGAAGTTACTGAAATGGAATTTCCATCTGAAACGGGATTTTTAATGTATTCACCACAGATATGTGTGGCACATCAAATTCGATTGTAAAGGAATCCCGAAATTAAATCTATATGAACTTTGGATTACACATCCACTACTCTGACCACTAAGGGACCGGCACAAATACACATCGGAATGTCTATACAAACAACACGTTTCTCAACGTAAATCAAGAGAAGAAGAGCATGTATGCCTGTCAATCAATCAATTGCTTTGTACGGATGACAGAATTACAATTGCTTTCTATTTGCTCTATAATTAAGGAATTGAGCTATTTTCCGAAATATTTCCAACAGTGTCGTTCATATGCGGACATGCTGAAAATATTCTCTCCAGAAAAAAGAAGAAAAAAAACAATTAAAATAGAATCTCAGAAATGTCTACTCCCCTACCATGCGTTATCAGACCAGCTGAATGTTCTCTTGCATATTCGGTGCTGGGATACACTCGTAATTATATAAGATGAATGGAAAACGTTGTGGACATGCGTCAAAATGTTGCTGGATTCAAAAAAAAAAAAAAAAATGTTGGAAAATGGTTTTATCACGATATATTATATTTGTTCTGCCATGGAGAGAGAGAAAAGAGAGAGAGAGAGAGTATAAAGAGAAATGCTGCAGGGATGGAATATGGCCCATTCTTATACACAATGTGTACACATATATGGATTTATGTACATGTATTGTATAGTGTAAGTAAGTAAGCATAAGTATATGTACTGTACACACACACACACACATACACTATATAGGCATATATTGGGGGTTGCAGATATAATATTTGTATGTGGGT
This sequence comes from Platyura marginata, assembly GCA_026745375.1. Taxonomy (NCBI): domain Eukaryota; kingdom Metazoa; phylum Arthropoda; class Insecta; order Diptera; family Keroplatidae; genus Platyura; species Platyura marginata. The sequence goes on from JANSTT010018174.1 coordinate 4,211, forward strand.
TCATAATCCAAATTAAGCCGTAATAAAACAGATAAATTTGAATTGCTTTATGAAGTTATTCAATTAAATTTTCCTACCTTTGTAGAGAGGAAAAGCTTCGTCAAATAAAATGTATTACATATCTTCCTAAAGCTAACAAGAAAATGAAGCCAAATGTTTGGCATAGTGTATCTACCTTTGTGTAGGTGAACGATAAGCTTTTGCAATAAATTTTCCATTGATGTTACATGTGGGGACACATAAATATATATTTGCTACATGTACATTGTCGCATATATACCTACTATATATGTAGATATATATCTATCCATATATACATATATATGTACATACGAAGTGTTACTGTTTATTCGGGAGTTTCTTTGCTTTGTTCTATTCTATACAATTGTAGAAGTGGAGTATATTATTAAGCATAAAAAGAACTGAGATTGTTGAGTTTTGATTAGAATACTGTTCAATCTATACTCCTCGAACTCCTCAACTTATAAATTGATTTTCATTTACAAATAAGAAATATGGATTTTATGGACAATAAGTAATGTTGATTTAGAGTGGATCAAATAATGAAAAATTTTCGATATTTAAAAATTTGACGATAAGGCACATGACTATACTTCTTTTTTTTAAAAACAATGGTGCCTAAAGGCAACAACACTTAGGCCGTCTAATGGCCCATTATGTCCCTCTTTAAAGAAACGGCGGGTTTTGATTTAAGGGGTAGGGGAGGAGGTTGTCAGACAAACATTTATGGATTCAACCAGCCTGTTGTTCTTACGAACATGACTATACTTACTTCTAAGTTTTAATAATTAAAATGACCATATCTCCGAAACTAAGAGACTACTAGATGAAATATTTGACTACTACATACTACTTGATGACTACTAACGTTTGGCAAAATTTGGTTTCAATCGGGCCATAAATAGTAAGGGTTCTATAAGGTCACCTAAGCCGGACATAATAATTAAAATGACCATATCTCCAAAACTAAGAAACTACTAGATGAAATATTTTACTACTAAATACTACTTGATAACTACTAACGTTTGACAAAATTTGGCTTCAATCAGGCCATAAATAGTAAGGGTTCTATAAGGTATCACCTAAGCCGGACATAATAATTAAAATGACCATATCTCCGAAACTAAGAAACTACTAGATGAAATATTTTACTACTAGATACAACTTCATTACTACTAACTTTTGGCAAAATTTGGTTTCAATCGAGCAATAAATAGTAAGAGTTCAATAAGGTCACCTTAGCCGAACATAATAATTTAAATGACTATATCTCAGAAACTAGGAAGCTAGTAAATAAAAAAATTTACTACTAGATACTACTAGATGCCTGCACAAAATTAGTTGAGATCAGAGATGGTGTCCGGCTGACGGAAGGCCGGACACAGCCGGACATCCATATCTCCGAAATTGAGGAACTACTAGATGTAATATTGAACTACTAGATACTACTAGATAACTACTAAATCCATGACAAATTTTTATTTCGATCTGGCAAATTTATCCGGCTGAGGTGACCAACGCTTTCATAAACTGCAGACTATCATGTGGCAAATCCCTGACTTCGACAAATATTTCCTATGACTTTTTATTTAGACGGATATTTAAATGGAACTCATACTGAACCGTTGCTTGACCTGAAAACAGATGTCTTGGATACATCAGAAAAAGAGAATTACGCTTCAACAAATTTTACTATGGCAATAGTATTCAAATTTACAATAACACCAGGCAATGACTGTGTGGCTAGACACCAAGCGAAAGTGGATATTGGCATCACAAAAAAGGCCAAAGCACTAAAAAATGGGTGTCTATTGGGCTCAAAATCGTACTCGAATCCCTTAGACTACTCATGTACTAACAAATTATGCCAATTCTTAAAAATAATTAATTACAGATTATCGGTGTTTTTGTTGCTTCGTAATTTTGCGCCTTGGAAAAGTACGCTATTTGTACTACCGATTATTATTTGTAGGTTTATACTAAATTCAGTGATTATTTTGTGCCTAGCTATTTAAAATTTTTCAGCCCGAAAACATGAAGAAAATCTAAAAAAGTGAGGAAAAGCCATTTTCCATTTTGTATTTGATTAAAATTAAATTAATACAAAAAATTACCCCATCATCTCTCATTGTTTCTGTGTATAATTCCCAAAATGATTTTTCCCTTGTGAACTGAAGTCAACTTAAGCTGTTCTGGCACAAATCGTCGACACATTTAATTAACACCATTTTCCTGGCCCTTCTTAGCCGAAAGAAACTTTCTATCGTACCAAATTTAAAACCCATCTGAACGATGTGCAACTTTTGTCCCTTTTTTTCTATTCAAAAAACAATGTTTTTTTTGTAGTCATCCATCCCAGTTAAAAATCGACCAACAAAGATCATTACACAATAAAAAAAAAAAAAAAAAATACTCCAATAATATGGGAAACACCTTAATGAATGATAAAAACATTTTTATTACTTTGCGTGCCGTACATAATATAATCGAATTCATACCTGGTATTGTATAGCCCTCTTCCATAATCACCCCGAATAAAATGTTGTCATTGATAAATTGCCGGTTAGGTTTCATTGTTCTTTTTATCTTATTGTCCCAACATTAAGTTCATCATCCAGCATAACATGCGGAATGTTATCCTCGAACATAATAATCTAATCAAATATTGAATGGTACGGCATTCCGAAGATACTGGCCAAAAAAAAAGAAGGAAATTCTATTAGGTAATGGGACACTGGGGTCTTAACCTAATTCCATCAATTTTTTTTTTTTTTTTTATTATTACAATAAATCTTTTCCGTTGGTATAATAAAAATTCGTGCGCTTCTCAAGAGGTATAACATTCCGACGTATGTACATACATATGTTTGTATATGTATGAGTGTATGGTGCAATATTTGCAAAAGTGGACATTACTTTTTAACAACACAGACACCCCTCAAAAATACAAAACAAAAACAAAAAAAAAAAATATCTCCAAGTAAGGTCTGCATAGAATATAGATCTGAAAATTGAATGACTGTTGTTCCCTACATATATATATATATATCTATATATACCTATAATATACATATATGTATATATATATATATATAACGGTGGGTAATGTACCTATCCCGTACAATACTTATAAAATTTCACAAAATGTAAAATGACGCAATATGTGCGGGTTGCCACAGTTTTTATGACTCTCAAGGGTTTTGTTTAACTTACATATACGAGCAGAATATGTTGTATGGTACGGGAGCTTTATATGGCAAAAGCTTTTTCCATATACGTAGTCATATACATCCATACATACACTATATATATATCTGTATATTGTAGCTGCTAATATATATATATATATATATATATATATATATACATATATACATATATACATATATACATATACAGGGTGTTTCTTTCGTGGTGGCCTTAGGCTACGTACATAGTGAACGCGAAGAGGCGAAGATTTCAAGCGTTTAAGCGAAACAACGGTGTTCATAGTGAACAAAAACAACAAAAAACGCACCAAAAACCACAATAACACTTAAAATCCCGAAGAAAATATAAAAAAAATTGACTATACGGCCACACGCTAAAGCAACCATAACAGTACTGAACTGTTTCATCGCTTTGGAACGCAACAAAACGCACTCGCGCTTCACTTTGCTCTGCGTCTACTGTGAATGCTTGCATTTAACCCTTATGTAGGCACCAAATTCGTATGCCATATTGTGACACCATGGTCTGCATACCACACATGTAATTTTTATGGAAATTTTTCTACAAGCAAAAGCGAAATGCTTGATTTTTGTGCGTATTAATTAATTAAAATTGAAAGAAACTAGCAAATCTTACATTTTATCCATTCGGCCCCTAATGTGTGTGTGTGTGTGAAAAATCAACCTTTTAGGAGATTGAAAAATTTCGTTGTTGAGAGAGATTGAGGAGAGTCTGAGTTAGTAATTACTGACACAGACACGGCACCCTTCAAAGTTTTATATCTCGACGAATAATGGTCCGATTTACATGTAGCTGGTCGGAAAATATTCGTAAGATATTCTAGTTTTAGGAAATAGGAAAATTCTAACTAGGTCTCCCCCCTTAATAATAAGAAATTACTAAGTCTGTTATGGTGTTGGGGTCCTGAGGTCCCCACAACACGACATTTGCTAGAAAAATGACAAAACGGTTCTAAGGTTAATTTTCAGTTGTAATTCCAAGTATTTTCGTGTAATTCTGTGTAATTTCGGCATAATTTCTTTAGTCAAGTAATTCTGTGAAATAACTTTTGTAACGAGTAATTTCCTCTCTCGGGAAGGTCATAACTTTTGAATCACTCTCTGACTCTATGTGTATTTAAATGTTTTAGGTTTAGTTTAGTGTGTCATTTTAAAACCGAGTTTTTTTTTCGTTGCATTTTCAGTTTCTTTCCAATCGACCCATTTTGCAACGGATCATATCTAATGAAACATCCTGTACCACAAATCCTGTACCATCGTACTCTCTGTGTCAGCAATATTAATATTGTATAAAATGCTACACGGAGAAATAGAAAATCAGAAGAAAATGTAATCATAATAACTATAAAAATTTAAGTTCCCACAGTGAATAATTAGGTCTTCTTTAGGTTAGCCCGCATATTATACTTTAGGTTTAGGAGAGTGACGGTGTTGTACATTCATACATCCACACATACATAGATACAGTAGGCATATATTAGGTACATCTACTTTTTTGTAATGAGTTACATACATACATACTACATACATATATACCTTTATTATAGAAAAACAAGGAAAGTAGCGTGTTGCTTCCACCATTTCATCTCAATTTTGGAAAAAAAAAAAATTCTCCGGCATAATTTATTTTGCAACATTATTTCGCTTAAAACCATAGAAAAATACTTTGTAAAAACCGTTTTTAGTGAGATAAGTGGTAAAAAAGATAAAAGAAAAGAAAATTGTCAAAATCCCTCTCCCTTCCAAAAACGGTGTAGTAGAAACAAACACACAATGTTAGGAATACTCTGGAGATTTTCGATAACTGTCTTTATAGTCCCTGATGTAATTCTGGTAACATTTTCTTAGTTTTGTGATGTTTGAATGTTTCTTGTCTTTGAGAAATGTCAGCGTATCGAAAACTGGAGCATTTATACATACTTATATATGGCCATCTGTTAAATTCTACTTTATATAGGAGAGCGGTGTGTGTTGGAGTAACATTTTTTTTTTTCAAATTTCATTACTGCATTTTGATAATAAATTTAAACGAAATAAAAAAGCTTTTTCCTTTTCACGATTCCATTCTGAGCAATTTGACAATTTACCCTAACAATTATTATTAGAAAACATTACTTGACCGTACTGTGCTCATTCTTTTCGGTTCTGTATTCATTCTTTTACCGCTACGTGACCGTACGGTGACTATTTTTTATTTTCGGTTCTGTGTTCATTCTTTTAACGTTCTGTATTCATTCTTGTTCCATTCTATTTTCAATCTTTGTTCGTTCTGTGCCCATTCATTTTCAGTTCTGATTTTGTTCTGTTTCCAATCTGTGCCCATTTTTTGGTCGTTATGTGTCCGTTCTTTGGCCATTTAGGTACATATATGCCCATTGTCGAATTTCGTCCCATATGTGTGTCAACTCTTTTTCCACAGTTTATGATTACATATTGAGACGTGCTGTGTTCTGAACACACTTGTTATGTTCTACATAAGTCAAGCGTCACATATGTGTGTCAGTTTCTAAGAATGCTTATTTAGAATGGCTTATATGTAGTATGTACTGTACGTACATTGGAGACATATATTTCGTTAGGTGTCATATTTCCACAAAAAAATCCTGGGTTGTGGACGTTTTTTCCCCAAGAGCCTATATAGTATCGAACGTGTATTAGGGTTAACAATAGTCTTTTCTTCCATTAAAACTATTAATTTTAAATATGATCTGAATGTACTTTTTTATCAGAACGGTATTTGCTTTAAACCACCGTATAGGTGACAATGAAAAGTAATTTCACAGCAGTTGTAGCTGATGGATGGAGGTATAGAATACATACCATAGGATAGGAAAAGAGGTAAAATATGTACATGACATTAATTGAATGCACTACACATCTCTCTTTTCCTTCTATTCGCTTTGATTTTGTTGAGTGCAATTTAGATTTGCTCGGTATACGCATTACATAGGTTCGGTTTTTATTCATAAAGAGAAATATATAGCGTGTGTAGTTTCATATTGACAACAATCAATGTCAAGTGACATAAAAATATTCGAATTGCACATGAAACTGAAGCTCTACACACTCTACATGAAAATAAAGTTAAACTGTCTTCTGGCCGATATTTTACCATTACCTCTATTCCTATTCATACCGATTGCGATCAATTTAACGCTTTTTCTTATAAGTACGTTTTTGAGCGGAATGTTGAGTACGATTGAGTAGTTAATTTTATTCCGGTAATGCTTAATAAAGATTCTTTAAACAATTCTAATATTGCCCAGCTAATTTTGTGAAAGGAAACAGGATAAAGTTGGTATATTTAAACACAAATTTGTATTCAAAATGGAGAAGAAAAAAATTAAAAAATCACCGATATTTTTTATTTTATCATCCCCTTCTAAACCACAACTTCAATCCAAGTTTTTATAATAATAAATAGAAATATTAGCAATGTGATACAGATATTTATTAAAAAAATATCACAGTATGGTTCTGTTTTAAAGTAGAACCAAAAGAGACTACAAACTTGCCGTTCTGCATTATAACATTGATGATATTTTTTGATGTTTTTATTACGTGTTTTAAATTATATTATAGGAAAACTAACGACTGAACTGCAAAGTTTGATGAGCCAAAAAAGAGCTAAATCAATAGTTAGTGTTAGGTGTATCAGTAAGTAAGTTAGTTAGTTTGATATTGATTTGAAGTCATGTTTTTATGGTAAATATTTTTTAAATTTTTATTATAATTAAATCACTTCAGAACACCCCAAGAAAAAAGGCTGTGTCCGACAAAAAAAAAAGAAAAGAATATAAGAAGTTCACAATATTTATTGGCACACCATTCATTTCATCTACGGAACGCCATCGTTATTTAGTAAAAGTAGAAAAGTATGACTACTTTTGTTATATAATAAATAAAATGCTTTAGTTTTAGTTAGGTTCATCACATTGTTTATCCAGCCAGGTTAATGACCATATAAGTGTGGAAATATTGCAATAATCATCGTTCAATTTGATATTGATAGCATGACAGCACTACATTGATTAATATTCATTGATAAATGAAATTATTCTTCATCAGAAATCATCATTAATAATGATGAAAACAAAATTTCTCCATTTCCAACCAATTAAATGTATATCGTTTTTTGGTTGGTACCCTCTACTCCTCCTATACTTTACTTATGTATAATAAATTTTATTTCCGCAAGACTAATAATCATTAGCATCATCATCCCTCAAATCCCCAAAAATAAAAGCTAATTCCTTTTAGAGAATTATTAGCAAACAAGAACTTTCATATTGTTTACAAACTCAATTTATGAAATTGGATGTAATTTTATATTTTCTTCCCCCCGTAAACAAACCTCATAGAATGCGCCGAAATTTTTTGTTTTTTGTTTTTTTTTTCTTTTCTGCGAATTTAATTGCACACTGGACGCCATTAACCATCCAAAACCAAAGAATAATAATTAATTTACAACAAAATATTGATGCCATTTTCTTTGAGTTTTCTTCAAAATTCTATTTAACTGTATAGGACGACAATTTTTCTTTGCATATGCCATGTAGATACCTACTGTCCATATTGTATTTCAAATGGAAAAGCTTTCGATCAATTTTAGATTGATGTCCCCATATGTCAGTGACGTAGAGTCCGTGTGAGCTGGGAGATCAGTGTTGGGATTCTAATAAATAAAAATTGTGGTTAACGACACCGCACGAAAATGGCGAAAAAATTGTCAAATTCGAGAAAATTTGGATCATGAGTTCGTAAGTAGCAGTAGGTAACTCAATCTAGAGATGGTGCATGTACACTAAAAAATAAATATGGGTAAAATCAATAAATTATTTTATTAAATTAATAAAGATTTTATGTTCGTCCGAAGAAATTTTTCATTAAAACTATAAATTGCATTTGTTAAAATATTGAGATTTTGTTATAGGTAAAATCAACAAATTATTTAATTAAATTAATAAAGATTTTGTTTATATTCGGCAAATAGAATATTTTAATTGTAAATTTTATAAAGTAGTTTGTTAATTTCTAATAAATCAACTGAATATATACAATAAAATAATTTTTTAGATTCTATAACAAAAAATTTTAAAAAAATAAAAAAATAAGTATCAAATCAAAGAAGCTGATTTCCTAAATTTTGCAAAACCATATTCTTAAAAATGAAAAGATAAATTATTAATCGTCTGATGGAAAATCTGATGAAAACTTAATTAAAATTACAAAAATTTCTTGGATTCAATAAATTTATATTAATAAAGTCGACTTTGTAGAATTTACCAATATTTTTTTATGTGTATCCCGTTTTGAACTTTGATTTTTTTAAATTCTTATTTATCGAGATATTTTCATGAAAATTGAAATTTGGAGGTTTTCCGGTATGGCCGATCCATTGGTGCTATCTTTTTTCTCGATATTGATGCATCCTGTAGTTCTTTATCGGAAATGTTTTCTAAATTGGATTAATGAACTTTGTAGATCTCTATATGCTACCCCATATTGGGAGCGATGATTCTTTTGCAGATCTTTTCCTCAAGAGTAAATAATAGAAAAATTGAATTTTGTCGATTTGTTTAGATTTATTCAATTTATTGTGAGGAATATCCAATTTTTGTTCTTTTTCCGTTTTCGGTGCTGTCGATTAATAATGCAGATTTTTCCAATTTTCCCTTACATATCCCATAGATTTTCGATATAAGTTCCTTAAAAAAAAACATTTCTTTTGAAACTAGTACAAAATACTGTATCCATATATGTTTACCCATCAGTCAATGTGCCCGCACTAAATAATTCAATTTTTAATCAATATGCGAATTAAATTTCGAACATGATTGGGGAATCGAAAAAAAAAAGAAAAACTTTTACGCTCAACAGAATAAATTTACAGAAAAAATAAACTAAAAAAACTTTGAATATTTTATTACTCTCCGATCTCCAATCAAAGAATATTTATTAATCTGTCAGTGGAAAATTTACATAATTTAGAAGTTACTTAAGTTGGGTTGAGTTGATGAGGCTGTGGGCGAATGTAGGTAGTTTGAAAAATGTCTGTATGATTGAGGATAGATGATAGCATACCTTCAAGTATAAGTATATGTGAAACAGTTTAAAGTTGACTTAAAACTTTTCCAAAGTGTTGAAAATCGATTTTGGCCAATACAAAATTTTGTTCACCGCTATGGGCGCTACTAATTGTGTAATAAGTACCGGAAAATTGTTAATTAGACAAATGTGTAACCGCACCTATCTACATTTTCATCATGTCTGAAATATAGAGAATAGTGTGGACGCATCTTTAGTTTTAGCCTACATATATCTATTAATATAAATGATAAAGAACACACTTCCAGATGGTTGATGATAATCAAATCATTAAGTAAATATTTGAATTTCATTAAGATCAGCTGCACGGGCTTCAGCAGCACGAATTGCACAAGTTCCAATACTGGGCTACACAGCAGCTACAGTACTATGATCTTAGATTCAGTGCTGTCGTTTTACAGTTTGGTCAGAGTAGTAGAATCTTACCAAAAAAACGGAGTATAATAGAAATTTTGTTTTGAAGTATCGCTTGAAAAAGTTAAGAGCAAAATTGCAATTAATAACTCAATAAATTCTAAATCGAAAAAATCCATTAAAGATTTCATAGTTTATCATTGTCAAATTGTACTAAAGTAAAATTGCTACTAGAATGTTTTTTATATTTACACAGAGAAAAAACAGATTCCAATTTTATTAAAACCAGAGTATATTGACTGATCAAAGTAGTATAGTAGTACGAAATACTAAACACGAGTAAAAATACTCCATTTGGAGTAAAACGACAGCACTGCTTAGATTATCGAATTAATCGATCATAATAATAGTGATAAATAAAATTACATACAACAAATTTGTAACAATGCCTAGTAAACTATTTATGCCTTGATGTCTCCAAAATAAAATAAATATTAATATATTTATATCTTTGTTATCTTTACATAACTAATTTAATTAATCTGAGGATATTTCCTTGTTGACCGTTAGGTGTGTTTCTATTTTCATTTAATTGTTTAAGATAACTGACTACTGATA
>JANSTT010018175.1:0-14538 GCA_026745375.1 Platyura marginata
TTTACAAGATTAATTTCTTTTCGCTCCAATAATTCAATTAATTCAAAAGCGCTGGAGGCGTTTGGGTTTAAGTAAACTGCCCTTCGCATTATTTTATGTAAACAAGTTCCATTGAAAACATTTTCCCATTCTATATTTATCTAAATTTGTGAAAATTAATTTTTCTTTTACTTCTTTCCATCTCCTAGCCCTGAGAAAAAAGGAGTTGATTATTTGAATTACTAATTAAGATTTTGAAATTGTATAAATATAAGTAAGCGCTCCAGGACACTAAAAGTAAATATTTATGCAAACGCAAACGCAAACGCAAACGTAGTTTATACGAGTACATACACATAAAGTATAATAATAATACTTAGAAACGGCGGCGGCGGTGTTGGTGCCGCGCCCTATTTACGTTATTTGTTGGAATTTTGTTTACTCCATCAACATTAACGGGTAAGGGGAGCTGGGGGTGGGATGTACTACAGTACAGTAGGTACATTTGGTAAAATGTATTTTTAAATTTTATATAAAAATGTGGTAATTTGAATGTTTTCTCTTGTTTAGTCACTTCAAATGAAATTTCCACCCATTATCAGATCAAGATAAATCGGTTTCGAAATAAGATACCTCTTTCTAAGTAAACTATACCTACATAATATAAAGGTAATGCAAATGCATCGTCGTCGTTTCTCTATATTATAGTACTATAGTATATAGTATGTTACCTAATGGATTTTCTGTATACCTTACACACAAAAACGAGGATATTCACATTGATGATGGTATGGAATTAAATCTTTCAATTCAATTTAGATAATGATCTTGAACATAAAATGTTTATTGTTTTTATTTGGCCCGTATGTTCATCTGGTAATATATTATTCGACTTCTTGTATTTTCATATCTTTACATGGTCTCCACTCTCTGTGTTCTATTTTATTGTTATAATTGTATTGTTCTGTTGGTTTTTATGTGCCGGTGCTCTACCAGTATGGAATTTTCAAGACTTAAGAAAAAGAAAAAACAAAAAAAAAAATTACCAAATTAACATACGCTTTTAGTTTTATCGTAAATCTGATATCGAATATCAAGCACACAAGGTAGGTACGAGTATAATTGTGTTATGTTACGTTATGGCTTGGATGTTAATATGTTAAAAATATTTTCCTGTAATATTCCATTTTATATTGATATTCTATCCATTCCCTTATAATACACAACGTCAATCCAAATATGTTTAAGAAGAGAATAAAATAGTCCATACCTACAGTACCTACCACCGATCTGTTCACATTTACTCTGAACATCCATTAAATAACCGTAAAGTTGTATAGGAAAATTATTTGTAATAAGATAATCTTATCTTATCGGTATACATAGTAGGTATTGACTTTTCTTTTCTTTTTTGACGCTTTATTACCTGAATAAATACATAATGCATACTTACAATTTAATAGATATTAATTATTTATGCATATAATGTAGGTATAGAGGTGGTACGTACATATACAACTGTAGAAATAATAATTATATCCAAATTATAATATTTTCTATCTTTTATTACATTAAATATTCTTATTTATAATTTATTGATTTATTAAATTATCACTTATATTAACATTAAAATTAACATGGAAAATATCAACTAAGTATAATTTTTAAATAAATTTCTTCTAATTAAGACAATTACAATAAATACATTAATTTGAATGATAAAAGTAGAATAATTAATTTTAAAAATTTAATTTAAATTAACAAAAAACAACAAACAAATTCTACTGACGAAATAAATTCCTTACAAAATTTATATCGACAGTGGACAATAACTGAAGCCGAGTCGCTACACCATAATCAATCGGCTTCCAAGAAATTGTACAAATATTATTTTCGAAACAATTAAGTACCTCCAATTTCGATTTAAAAAGATTTTCTTTTTTATATAAAAATGATTTCCAAGAAAATCAAATCGGATTACAAACAATTATTAATTTTACCAAATACTGCTGTGAAATTCAATTTAAATTTTGTATTTTTAAGGATTCTAATTCTGTAACATTTTCTCGGTTTTTAATTAAATCCAAGAAAAACAGCTTAGTCTCTTTAAAATTGATTTTGCAAATGCTAATAAATGTCAGTCATTTTTAATATCACTAAAGAAACTGGAAAAAATAATAAAAATCCATAATTATTTGTTGATATCAAAATTTGTTTACATAATTCAAAATATCCTTACTGGTTTAATTTATTAAAAACTATTGTATACTTTCTGCCAACCCTAGGACGCAAGCTGTCAATCTATATTTTAACCAGATTAGAATCGTACTGTCTGACATGAGTAGTCTGTTCGTTGCTATGCTTTGTAACTTTAGCAGTTATTCCGTTTCTCGTCGACAGGTTCAGTTATCCAATAGGTGGTATAGGTGGTATATTACACAGACAAACATTTTTGACCAACAAACCAGTTTTTGCTTTTCGTATCGGTCGTATCGGTTGGCAAAAAATGTTGACCTTTGCAATACCGACTATGGACAATGTAATTCCCGACTTCCGACGAAACATAAAATTTAACCATTCAAATATAAATTTTAACCAAATCTTACCATCGAAATTTTAAATGAGAAAAATGTTATAAATTGGTCATCTGACGAAAGTTACGAAAATTCTTTATTTCATTCAAAAATTCGGAAAATTTATTGAAAATTATTTTAAATTTTCAATTTGCCATTCAAACTCATTTCTAGTTTGATGGGAAATGTTTTTCAACGAAAGAAATGCTTTTTTTAAATTATCCAGAGGATAGTCAAGCAATTTTTTGTAGTCGACGTTGTTACTAGTATTAATACAAATTGGAATGAATACAAAGCCAACAACGAAATCTACAAATCTGTCTGTCCTGCTCTCATCCACCCTGTACCTATTGAATAAATCAAATATTTTTCTTTTAAAATAAAATGACGGAATAACATTGAAAAGTGAAAGAAGATTTTCTTTACAAACTGAACTGAATTATTTATTTTGACAAATTTGTGGGTTTTGTATTTTAATATTATTTTGAATTTCCAGTATTTTTTGCTAAAGAATTATTGGCTTTATAAATTTCGAAAAAAATGAAAAAAAAAAATTAAATTAAGGGAGGAAATCTTTATGTCCCTAGTGCTATAAATTTTTTTTTCAAAATTTAACCTTTTATAGATGCCAAACTTTGTAGTGCCTATAAATTACTAATACTCTTGCATATATAACACATACATTTACTAAATAACAATATAACAGACCCTTGTTTCTGTAGATTTATTAACAATATTATGTATAAGTCACATACTAAATGTTGGTGCTAATTCTGATATTCAATCATCATTTTCCTACAATGTAGTTATCCCTTATGTATGGCCTTTTGTCAGCACACAAATACTTCAGCTATCAAAACAAATCCTAATGGATTTTAACAGTTCCGTGTATTATACAACGAAAAGGGTTGAAAGATTTTAAGATTTAAGTAACACAACGTTTTCAATGTTAAATCATCAAGGAAAATTGTTTTAGGAAAACACTAACATAGGAAAAGAGAGATTAAGGAATCAAATATAAGACGTTGATGGACTGTGAATTCAATGCAAATAAAATCAAATGGGTCCTAAACAATTTAATTGGTGCACAAAATGAAAATATTTATATAGACTTTCGGTAAGAGGTTTAGATTTTAAGAAGGGTTGTTTTAAATGTATAGATTGTGATGTATATTCAGGCATAGTAAATGTGGGAATAATGTTTGGTTCATAATGTTTATTGTTTGGTAAGGAAATTTTTTCATTAAGAATACAATTAGCCATGATTATAGAGTGTGATAAATTAAAAGTGAAGCTATCTGTCCAAAATGGAAATATTTGCCAGCTGCGATTGTTTCCATTATCCTGTACCATTCCACTTGTTCATTGAATTGTGTAATTGCGTTTGTTTAACTAAAGTTTTTATTTCTTTTTTTTTTTTAATTTCAGTTTTTTCAGACCTGCAGTTGGCTTACCTCATACCGTAAATGGTTTTTTGTCGAAATAAATTGTGTTATTATTCTACTTTCAATAAAGGATTTTTTTAGTAATCGAAAAAACATAAAAGAAATATCAATTTAATCACACTTAAATCACAATTTCGGTAAATCTCTTCAATTTCTTCACGTAATTCGCATTTCATATTTATCTGAGAAATTCTATTTTTCGTTTTTTTTTTTTTTTTCATTTTTATATGAAGCAATATGAATATTAGATAGATATGTATATATATGTACAGCTATTATAAGAGGTGAAAACACTTGAACTTTGTTTGAAATTACAGAACGTGATCTCTTGATAATCTACGGGTTTGTATCAGACTCATCCACACAAAGGGATTTGTTACAAATCGTAGAGCACATAATAACTCGTCGCGCAATGATAAAAATCTGAGCAGGATATAATAATGGTTTTTTGCTGGTGTAAGCTACTTTTGAATAAGTTTCTCTATACTCTAAAACCATTAAAGATTTAATTTTAAATTTTAATGATTTTCTCATAGCCATCATAGAGGATATAATATTATTATATTTACATACATATATTACATGTATGTAGGTATGATAATGGTTATATAACATATGTATGTACATATGTTTATATAATACAAAAAGTGCTTTCAATTCACTTTTGATATATTCTGAAGACACTATACGTATTGTATGGTATACGACATTTTACCTACTACCCCTCATTTCTGGGTGATTTATCTTTAAGCGCAATGGAAAATGCGACAACATTAAATTAAAATTACTAAACATATTTCTTGTAATGTCGGTAAATTATCGTGCCGGTGAGTTATTATCTTGTTTACATCGTTTTATATACTACTATATTACATTAATTTGTTTTAATTACGTTTTAAATTTTAATTTGATTTTTCTTAGTAATTTATCGTGTGCAGAAAAATTTATTTAATATACATATATAGTATGTATTTAGAACAACAATAATTAATTATCGGTTAATTATTTTTTTTATTATCAATACGATTTTTATAAAGTCTTGTATTTATTTAATAATATTGAATAAATGCACAATTAACATACATACATGACAAATACTTAACTTGACATGACGGAATATTTGTCTAAAGCAATTTTTCAAACATAATTTATCTAAACTATTTAACCTTGGCATAAAAAGCAAAAATTTTCATTATTATTTACCCGGGTAAATAAAGTAAGATTTCATGTATTTTGTACGTATTACTTGATGATATCTGCATTAACTTTTTTAGGGGCATAAGGGTGTAGTTGTAGTTAGTAGTTAACGTAAGGTGATCTATAGCTACCACACTTGCTCGTAAACATTAGATCCTAAGCTGATACTGTCGTATACCGGAGCTAGAGGGAAGTGGGAATAGTATATAAGGTGCATACATTTTCAACATGAAAGGGGTAACTTTTTTCAAAAAAATTATTTCTTACCATATCTTTAGTATTAAGAAAGTTCAAAATTGTGTCAACTTTCAAAAAATCGCCGAAAAAACGGTCAAGATATTCGGTGAACATAGAATTTTTATTTCATTTTCTTCCATCAAAATATATATTTTTTTTTAAAATAGTCCCATCATGATGATGGGATCAATCATTTTCAGGCTTCGCCACTGATGTACCCAATACACTACAGATATCATCAAATATTACGTACAAAATACATTTTTAAAAATTGGCAAATGAAAATTGTACTATTTACCCAGTTAAATATTGTCCATGCAAAGGTTTTAATGTAAAAATAATTTATCTGAAAGTAATTAGTCTAAAAGTAATTTATCTAAAATAATTAATCTAGAAAGAGTTGATCTATAAAAAATTGAACTTATAAGTAATTGATCTAAAAAAAAAATTGATCTAGATATAAACAATGATATTTTGAAAAAGGAATAAAGATTTGAGATAAGGCTGTGAATTGTTTTAGATATATTGGTTTTAGATCAACTGTGATCTAGAACGATTGCTTTTAAAACTGTTTTTTTACAGAAAAAAAATTATTCGCCTACCGGCGATTATTAGGATGTTACATTTCGAGGTCTATGTTCTTGTAATGCTTTCTTGTAAAACACTTATATGAACAATAGGAGAAACTAAGAAAAATTAAAGACCAAAAACTGACAATACAGTGATTCCTTGAATCTTCTAGTTCTCTCAACATTTATAAAGTATGAGAAATATTAATCTCTTCTGTAATTTCTCCCATTTATACATAACTTAAAAAACCATTATTTCTATATTGCTATACTGTTTAGCCATAATAACAAGAAATAAACATCACAACAGAGAACACATTTAATTTTCATTAAATTCCAAGCATTCACGTTCATTACCATTCTAGCTAAAATTGACTTCAAATGTTAATGTGAACAATAATGTGCCAAAAACTGAGACCAAACAGAGACCAAACAGAGACCAAACAGAGAAGAAAACAACAACAACAACAACATCGACAGCACAAAACGAATATTAAACAACTTAATTAGTTGTCTGTCCATTAAATTAAATGTTTTTCATGTTATATGCTTGTTTTGCCTCTTGCTCCCCAAAAAGTGCTGCACGTTTTGGGAATGTGATAATTTTGCCTATACCTCTGTTATATAACGTAACGTTTTTTTGTTAGAGACAGAAGATTAGTATCAAATAGTTCAATTTAAATTGAGGTGATTTTATTGAAATAGATTTACCTACTTTTACCCTTTTTATATTGGGAATTTTTTAGAAGAAATTCCTGATATTAATCAGATTTAACTGGATGGGTACAGGGATTCTATTTTGATATCTTTATTTTTGAGTTCCTTTTTTTAAATAATCTAAAAGATATGCTATTTAGCATATCTTCTCTTTAGCAAATGTTTATCATTGCGCCAATGATGTACTTTAGCCGGGCGCCAAATTTACATTGCGGTCCCCTGAGCCTGATTCTGAGATTGGAATTACACCAAAATCGACCACCTACACAGTACATTTAATAGAATACAAAGGGTGAGTGTGACCTAACGTTCTAAGGAGTACACCTACGAATCGGTTGTTCGCCATTGATGCGATTTTGATTTCCGTCACGGTTTACATTATTTTAATACAACACTGAGGTACGTATATATAAAATAATAAGTAATAAATTGAGATCATAACGGATTTAACTTCTCAAATTAAAATCCAAATCCCTTGGCTAAATAATAAATACTCAAAATAAAAAAATACATCCTGTATATCCTTTTTTTTATGTGAAATACACTTTCATTTTGGAAACGGCTATTTTTTAATAGAAATATGGCAACAAATACAGGCTACGAACTTCTTGTAAAAGAAGCAATAAAACATCCGCGTACCAAACGCCCCAACATTTCAGAAATGTATTATACAACAATACCCGTCATGATTTATAGATAAAACGAAATTAAATCAACTCTTAAAATAAAAGCAAAATTCGCTCATTCCAGTCCAACTTTTAATGCATAATATAGGTATGTAATTAGGGAAAATATATCATATCGTTTGCTATTAATTTCACTTAGCACAAAGGAAACGTAAAAAGAAGAGAGAAAAAAAAATTAATAAGGAAAAAACAACAAAAAGTAATGACTAAGGGTAATTTTAAAATCGCATTAAAACATCTGCGCCTCACCGCCACAAAACCACCTTAATTCATAATAAATGTAGCTGCGTCTTATGCGGAGACGATAAAACGTACAAAAAATAAAAAAAGAAATTTTTTTTTTGTATTGTACGGGAATACCTACAAACAGCACGAGAAACCAGAAAAAAATGGAAAAGCCATTGTCTAATTTTTAATTGAATAAAAAAGGGAAGTTATGTAGCCTATATAGACCCTATAGGCCTATTCAACTAAAAGCTAAAAACGAAACATTTAGACAATTTGGTTTTTTTTTTTGTTTTTTTTATGAATATAGAAGGGTGTAGTTGGGGTGGTTGATGATCCTATACAAACCTCTGCACAGTTTATCGTATTGTTTCTGACATAGTATATAGGCCGAGGGCTGATCTCTTCTAAAATTATGTTGATTTGATTTAGTGACACACATCCAGCAACAACAACAACAAAATAAGAAAAAGAAGAAAGGCCATCGCCATTAAAATTTAGTATCCTTATATATATATATATAGGCCTTATTGAATGTATTATATGCACATGCGTTATAGAAAGGGGTCAACATAATGCGTGGTAATTTAAGTAAGGTGTTCTATATTTGCTATCAAATTACACACCCTTAAAAGATTGTTTATTTACACAATTTAGTATCTCCTTGGAAATGAATAGTTTTTCAGGAAATGTAAACAACGCAAAAGGTAAACAAAAACAAAAAGTTATGGCAAGAAAAAAGGTATGGTAAATTATATAATATGTAATCGATATTACTAAACTGATTGGATCATCAAATTGATCCTGTTTAAATTTTCTAAAATACATCTTAAATTGTTCCTTTTTTTTAAATAAAATGTACCTACATATGTCCTGTACAATTTTTTTTTTTTTTAATTCAGATTTCTCTATACGCATTTAGTTACCTGCAAAAATATCAAATGGTCATTTATCTCATGCCTGCTACAAATATATTTATATGGGACTCATATTGCACCCTTATTCAATAATGTGTGCAAAAAGGCAGAATGAAATATAAATCGAAATCTAAATTGATACGAAGGACCAAAACGGGTATAGTGTCTGTTTATATTCCACACTAAATACAAATGCTTAAGCTCGCAGCGGAATAATGCCAACCAAAGTTAATCTCGATTTTCCGATACCCTCTTTTCAGACTAGATGTTTAATGAACGGAGAACAAGTACACCATGTATTTCGAAAGCAATTAATTGACGTCCGTTCGAATATATCCTAAAAGTGTGGCACTTGAAACAACAGATTGTGCATTTAATTTATGTGTAGTCTTTGCATATAAATATAGGAAATTGGACTAATTCGTTAGAATGTTTTAGTGGCATTTTAAATATAATCTACTTACGTGCATTTATGGCTCTTCTATGGGCATAACGTTTTTTATGGATTTTAATTTTTTGTGGTTTTAAATATACATATTTTTATATATAAGCTTTAAATTGTAGACTTGAGTAAAAAAAAATTATTGTTTTCATTAAAAATTGTTACATAAATCGACAAAAAATCATTTACTTATAGACAAATTTTATTTTTTAAGGAAAAGTTGTTAAGGGTTGAAAAAAATTTAATTTAAAAATTGTTTCTTGAACTTGAATTTAAATTCAACTAAATTTATTCCGGGTGATATTCCTTATGTTTTCTTGTGCATCAACATATTTTTAAAAGTTAACCCTTTTAAGGCACTGTATGGATCTCTTAAAGGGTTAATATTTTCTAAAGATGAAAAATTTACGAGAGCATTGACAATTAAATTCTGAGAATGATGAGTAGTTTTTAGGAAATTGTTGGTTAACCCCTTATGATCAAAATGTAAAGGGTTAACTTTTAAAAAAAAAATTTATTTGGCAAAAAATGCTGGAAATTCAAAATACATAATATAAAAATACAAAAATTCAAAAACATATCATTAGTATTAAGAAAGTTCAAAATTGTGTCACTTTTTAAAAAAACGGTCAAGCTGTTCGGTGTCTCACCAAATTTTGTTTTTGATTTCTTTCATGAAAATGACGTAAGTTTTTTTAAAAAAATAGTCCCATGATGGTGGGATCAATAATTTTCACGAGCCACCATTGTTTCCCTGGACTATTGACTTTTCATTTATGTGAGTTAAACCTTTGTTGGTTAAAATGGTATATCCTCGTCAATTTTTATCGAAATAACTTGAAATTTACAGAAAATAAACTTGAAATGCTGTACTTTAAGATTATGTAAAAAACGAATTTTTTGAAATTTACAGATAGACGTAACTCTTTAAGCAAAATATAGCACCACTTACTATCAACAATGTTACCGCTTTTTGGAAAACCATCGACGGAGAACAAGAATAAGTTTAAATTTATTCCTTAAGGAATAATGAAAATGGAAGAAATCCACTAAAATAATCACTCCAAACGAAACGTAGGTACATTTATATTTTTTTTGTCTTCCATATTTATTCGAAACATATAATAGAAGGATCTTTGTTGCCTTGCCAGTCTTTTATGCAATAACTGTTATCACGTGCAATTTTAGTAGTTTTTAATTATCTTTGAAATTTTTATTGAAAACTGTATTGTACAGATAGGCTCTATTGTTTGAATATGTTATTTGACCTGAGTTAATGATTGGACTTTGACCAATTTTAATCGGAAACGGATTTATTAGTGGCAAGTTTCAATTGAGCGTGCAGAAAAAGATATTCTACAAATTTTTATGACATACGTCATACACATACTATAATGCGCATACCAACTTTATACGAAATTCAATATTAATCCCAACCCAACACACATTTTTCCATTGCTATTTATTGTTATTATTATACCAACTTATCTACTTTTTATTGAAATCTGTAGATATGTATTTTAAAGAATGTGTGGGGTAAATATAAAATATGCCTATCGTCCGCAAAGGGTGATTTTTATTCAGATCATAAATTTTGAATTTATATAACAATTCTGTCAGATGTATGTTATGTGTGTATGTATGTATTTTAGGTATATAAATATAGAATTTAAAAAAAAATACTTGCCAAAAAAATTGATCTAAGAGCAATTTGTTTCGGCCACACCTTTTCATTAAGATATGGGGTGGTGTTTGGTGATGATTTCCATACGATTAAGATTAATTGAAATTAGATATGGCCTTAGTGACTAGGCAGTTTTATAGTGCAATTAGTCCGTCATTATGTAAATATGTATCTAGTAGTAGTTCTTATTAATATCCCTTACGTAGACTTGAGGTCGGATGTATACCAAACCTTATTTAATTGAACCTTGAGGCTTCTTAGATATGGTTTCTTATACACATATATGAACGAACAATGTAAAACATTATAACGTGTGGGTAAAGATTTCAAATCTTATCCCTTTCAAATTAAATTTATATCTTCAATCAATATCGAATTTATGCAAAATCATACTTGCTTTATACTTATATTACGTTTTGAGTTCCTGGCTGGGGTACGAAAGGGTGTGAGATTGTTGTTGTGGTGGGGCTGGGCTGATTATATTGTCCAATAACTATTGTTATGTTTATATTGATATTGATATAAAAAAATAATGAATTAAAAGCGATAAAACTTTTACATTTGCTGATAATGAAACTAATTTTGCTTAGTTAGTAGGTAGGTAAACGTGTTTTTGTTCTATGATTTTCAAATTTTCAAATTTTATCCACATAAATTTTCTAATCATAAATCAACAAAGACAAAACTTGTAGTTAAAGAACCAAACAAACTGGCAATATTTATTTATTTATTCATAAACAAGATGAAGCATTTTTCTATTTTCATATATTCTACTTAAAATGTAATAGAAAATTATCTGCTGAAATGTATACCTATCGATAACAGATTCGGAGTCCTTAAAAATAAAAATATTCTAAACTAATTTGTATATTGTAAAACTAATTAATCAAAAATAGTCACATTAATTTCAAGTTTCTTAAAGAAAATGTATTTTAAGATATGCCAACTCAAGCACTATTTTGAAAATAACAACAAACAACATTAAATATCAAATCTGTTTACATTCAACCCGAAACAAGAACGTGGATGGGCATAATCTTATATGTGAGAGCTGTATGTATTATAAATAGTGTGAACTCGATTTCCTTAAGGAGCATTTTGTGGCCCATACTCGAGCATAGCTTCTTGTTTAGTATTATATGTCTAAAGAAACAAACTATAAAGCCAAAACACCGTTATATTATAAGTGAATTTCGCCAAACATCCATAGTCTGTTATATAAACAACATTAGCACATCCACACAGGAGATACATATTAAGGACTCATATTGAAAGACGACGACAACGACAACGACGATGGGGTCACTGAAGTGGAAGATAACGTTCTTGTGGTTCATTTTCCCGTTAATGAATATTTAAGTAAGGAAAACGATTGTGGAAGTAAACTGTCCAAATGTGTTATGTAAATTTGTTAGTTTTAATGGGGTATATCTTTGTATACATTTATACCATAGGACAAACATACCTACACAATAATAATTTTATGGCAAATGGCGTTAGCTTTCAACTGAAATTCTGTTGACATATTGACATAAATTATAATAAATTTTATGAATAAACAACATCCCTTCTATTACTGCTATATCGCTGATTATGTTAAGTTTTTGGTTATTTGTTGTGAGTATAAGACTAAAACTATATTTAACCGACATTTTTTGGATCTATAAATATTATACGTTACGTCATATGACAATACAAAATCTAGTAATTTATTTAATTCTTTTTTGTTTTTACCATCAATTTTAATATTAATTTTGCTAATTTATTTATTTTTATGATCGCTCTAGACTCTAAACCCGACTTAATTGACTAATTTGTTGTTAAAAATAAAAAAAAATATGAAAAAATAAAGAAAAGGTAAAAAATTAAAAATTTATTTAAAAATTATAAAAAAGAATGTTTTTTGCTTATAAAAATGTTTTTTTACCGAATTATTAACTTTGGTCAAATAAAATATATTGAAATCAATAAAGCTAATCTGTACAATAAAGATTTTCAATAATTAACTATTGTGAATAGTCAATATTATTAAAAATTTGGTATGAAATTATATAGTAAAACAATGCTAGATTTTTTAAGTACGGAGTTTATTAGAACACATAAAAAAAACCATGTTGATTTAACTTATTTATTGATATACATAATATTATATTTATTCGGAGGACATCATCATATGACATAATACTATATCTGATATTTCCATATAGAAAATACAAATATCATTGATAAAATGATAGGAATATAATAAATCCACCCTTAAATCCATCCTTCCCAACTGCCATAACGTGGATAATACATATTTGTGTATGCCAAAAAGCTAGAAAGCATTCAAAATGTGGCCCCCGCAAATATTTCTAGAAAAAAAAAAATAATAAAAATGCCACCCCCGTTGATGTTTCTTATGTTTGTGTTCAATATACACTTATTGACGTTACCCTTTCAGGCATCGAAAACACCTTTCTACCCTTCGCATATTCCATTTCAGTTAACTGACAGTGACGAAAATTTATATTGTTTGTGATTTTTATTGATAACCTTTTCTGATAAACGATTTGTTTTTGTATTTATTTTATATAAAAATAAAAATTCGAAAACTGTGTATGTGGAAATTTCTATGCAGCATCACATTAAATATTATTCGATTCTGTTTTGTTGTTTTTATAGAAAAAAATGACTTCCTTATATTATATACTTATATTTACAGGGAGTAAATAGTATTTGGTGGATTATTCAATGATCCATCATCAGGGATTAAAATAAATCTAAGATGTGTGTTGGAAAATGTGCGGAATTTATTTTAAATTAATATTTGAGGGATAAGTAGAGATGTGCTTTTTTCTAGTTTCCATGGACTATAAAAAAAAGTCAATATTACCGGAATAATTTTAAAACTAATTCGATCAAAAATATAATGTTCACTTTTTGTGAATGACGTCACGCGGTGATAAAATTTGCTGTTTTGGTATGTGAGTGATGGAAATTGTTAATTATATTGATATTTTATTGGACAAGGGACATAATTCTATTTTTATTGTCCATGTATAGAGTAATAGAGTGATTATTAACCCTTATCTAATGTGGTATTATACGAAAACAAGTCGGTCTACCTACCGCAGTTCTCACCAACGATCGTTCAATGAACGTTTTTCATTGAATGCTTCGCTTTCATACATACATACATATTATTTATTTCTCTCTCTTTCTGGTCTCGATATTACGCAATTTTTATTGTCTTCTTTGTGTATATTTTCGTTCCATGAGAGAGAAATAGTTACTATAAACGATAGTATTTTGTCACTACAAAATGGTCATTTGTCACTATAAGCGGCGTCACTACATCCGATAGTTGATTGTATGGCCATTCATTCAAAACCAACCATTTCGAATGAAAATGGTCACTATAACCGGAATTTCACTATATCCGGAGTCACTATATAACGATATTCACTGTATTACAATAATTTCATTCAATTTATTGTAATGAAAATTTAAAAAAAATTATTTATTTATTTAATATTGTATATAACTTACATTTTTCAATATATAAAAATCACAAAATATGTAAACAACTTGAACGATAATGAAAACAACTTGTACAGTACAACCACAAATTGCATAGCGACAATGACAGTATCTACGACATTTTAGAAAAAGCAATGATCGCTTGTCGAAACTGGCGGTGCCAAAAAATCATAAAAACATTGAATGAACGATCGCTAACGATAATCTCGGTAGGGCTAAACGCTAAAGGTTTCATCATTGCAAATATCAAATAAAATAAGATTAATTTGAATTATTTTGTAGTATTTTTTAATTGAGTCGTATAACGCGATTTTGTATAACACGACCTTTTCTTGAAATATATAT
>JANSTT010018176.1:0-14533 GCA_026745375.1 Platyura marginata
AAAATTATTAAAATCGTAAAGTTTTCTTGTTTTTAATTTTAAGTGAAGTGGTGTTCCGCGAGCCAGGGGCATTACAGATATGGCCTGAATATCAGCAGCAGTGACGGATCAAACTGTTGATACATTATTATTTTGTAGATATCTACACGAGAATATCTTATTTTAGGC
This sequence comes from Platyura marginata, assembly GCA_026745375.1. NCBI lineage: Eukaryota > Metazoa > Arthropoda > Insecta > Diptera > Keroplatidae > Platyura > Platyura marginata. The sequence goes on from JANSTT010018176.1 coordinate 169, forward strand.
TAAAACTTTCAACTATAAGACTTTTTTAGTACACACCGTTCACAAGAAAATACCATTTGTTATACTTACAGATCAGTTAATATAAAATAATATAGGAGACTTCGAAATAACTGCAACTCTGAAATAACTGCAGCATACTTCTAAAAATTATCTTAAATAATTCATAATTCAATTAAATAAATCTATTTTTACGATTAATCAATATTCAATATACATCAGAAATTTATAAGCAAATTAATATCCACTATTTTTCCATTTTCAATGTATTTTAAATATTAATTGAATAAGTAATGATATCTATTAGGTCAGAACTTGTTTATATAGATAAATGGGAATTTTACGACTTTTGCCAAAAAAGAACTATTCGATATGTTTTATTGTAATATTCTTAACTTAAAAATCGTATGTAACTTAAATAAAGGTTAAATGACAGTTGTACCCAATTTTAATAAAATCAAATCATTTATAATATAGAGAGTTATACACCACACACACACACACATACAATTCACTTCCTATTCCCGATTTTAATCACCTCGAAAAATTAACCCTCTAAATATATACGTTTACTTCTCAAACACCTAATTTCTCTTATAAATAAATAATGTAGTACATCTAGTGGAAAATATACTTAATAAATGTTACCCTCCAATTTCTATATTCGACACATAATATAACTTGATTTATAACTAAATATAAGTACAAATACATATTTTGACTGAATATGTAGTAACTAGGTACTTAAACAAATACATTTTTCATTAATAATAATCACTGTAATTTTATATTATATAAGTACGGCAGTTTGTATACGTACTTGCAACTTCTTTAATAAATTGTATACAATTTCGATTTTATTGTCTATAAATAAATATTAAGCAAAATTGTTACCATACATATATTTCATGTAGGTACCTATTGATAATGTGTCACTATTTTAGTAAATAATGGTAGTCATATTTACCAAACTATAATTAGGATTATACTATGTATGTTCTAGAAACTACTTACAAATTAATGATAACAATAAAAATAATGAAAATCAAATCTCAAATGTTTTTCCCTTAAATGCTCTTTTTGTACCAAAGTATACTTTGAATCCATAAACGCCTCTGTAACTATTTTGAAATATTATTGTTATTTAGTAGTATAGAAAACACAAAAAACTGTTTGTTTACAAAAAATTTATATACATAAATAGTGAATTTTGCCCATTAAGTTGTTTTGTTTTGTAATTTTTCCCAACTCGTTATTGAGTTATCGTGTTTTCGAGCGAGCGATTTTAAAACAAAAATAATTTCTTCGTATGTATTGGGGATGTATCGAAAAAAAATATGAAACCAATACTTTCTTTTTATCATATCATATTTAATAGAAAATAAAATTATGATTCGGAAAAACTTCAAATTTCCATCCAAAAATTGCCTTTCCAAAACAGTTAAGATTTTATAAATCGGTTTGTAAATAACAAAAGTGTCTCTTAAAACGGGAAAATAACCCGAGAAAAAAAAACGAATTATTATTTTGGTACAAATAGCCAACAACGACAATATTATTCGATTTAAAGAGGTTAAATTTCAGTCGAGGATCGTTTTGAGAAGAAAACGTCCCTAAATATTCGGTAAAATTAAAGTTAATAGTAACTACCGGTTTATTTTATAAGTAAATAGTACTTTTTAGTTATATTCTTTAAAGTAGTAATTCTATAATAATTCACATCATAGATATCATCACCAATTTAAAATAAGAAAACAATTAACTTTGTTGATTATAATTTAACATTGTTTATTTGCAGAAATTTGATGAGTTAAGTAAATAAACTTTCTTTTATCTTGTGAGGTTTCTCCGTAAGACATAAAAACAATTATTTACGATTAAAGTATACTAGAACCAGAAAGGGAATCAGGATTTATGTACAAAAACAATTCTATATTACGAACAAAACGTTCATAAACTTTACCGGGGTATAGTACAATATTTCAGTTTGCCAACATTAAATCAAGCCTGGTGGAAAGCTCTGGATTTTCTCATCTTCATATCTAAATATATACTTAGATTACAAACATAAGAAGTTTTATATATGAGCAGAAAGTAAAAAGTTCGAATGAACAATGAACATTTAAAGTGTACTGTACTCAGAAACAGGTTTTTATTTTCTAAAATAGGTGCTCTATGTACGAGTACTTACTTATTTAAAATAAATAGTAGGTTAAGTTACGATGGTGGTATGCACTCAGCATAGATCACTTTGAGTCAATAGTTATCCCACGTTTATAAATAATTTCAACGATGCCGTCTGGAGGGAATAGAATATGGAGAAAAAACAGTTGTCGGTAATAACTAATCGGAAAAATGTTATTATATGTATAAGAAACTGAGATTGACCCTAACAACAAAATATTGTAAATTCCACAAAAACGAGTCATATAAAAGGTTACTAAAAAAATTTTGTCATTTTGTCAAAAGTTTAGATAATAGTGGGATGACTACCCACACTATAACGAAGCCCATCAGTAACGTAATATTCAATGTGTGCGGGTGGATGAAGTATTTGCAGATATCTTTCACCCACATGAAATAACTGAATAAAATGATGATTTATAATGGGAGGTATTTCACTATAAATATATACTTAAAATTTAATCTCTTGGCCGTTGTTGATGATTGTTCGGCGATAATTTTAAGTCTACTTACTGCGATTTATTTGTAGTTTAAGACAATGAAAAGACACACTGAAATCAAAAATAACTATCTGTTTACATTTACACAATATAAATAGCTCATTTTGTGAGTAATGCGCTGGTTTATGTGGTAAGCTGTAACTTATCCGGATAATGTATCTAATTAGACTTTGTTAAAAAATGTTCCATAGTAGATAGAGTTTTAATCTCATATTCTCACATAATCATATTTGACCATTATATTGATAAAGAAATTTTATAACAATTTATAAGCAAAAGCAAAATGGATGTCAAAACTTTTTCTTATGGCATATTTATTGATTTATTTTTTCCATCCTCTTTAAGTCAATCGAAAAATTTTGATTTGTCAAAGAAAATCTACAGTTGGTATATGTATGTATAATAAAAAGGTCACATACATAATACACATGGATATTTCATACATATTTACATATACATATATTCCATTTTTGGTGTTGTGCAATATGTATGTATGTACCAAGCTTTAGTTAAAATATTTATTTTACTTGTCTACATAGGTAGCAATAAAGAACCAAAAAAAACAACAACCTCATAACGGGTAATTGAATATTACTTTACATATTCAATATTTAATATAAATGTTATTGAACATTTTGCAATTCTAAAATTTTAATGAACCGTAATGTCAAAATTTATTTGTAATACAATAAATGTGGATTATTCCCGCAAATTTTCGCACCAAATTGTTACCGTTTTATCCACTTTACATGATTTTTATAATAATCTATTTTTATATAATCAATCGTTTCGTCCATTTTCATCGCGCGTAATATCCTTTAAATTGAAAATATTATTAGCTAACAGTATGTACGTAAATTTACGCGAATAACCCCGATTATCTACATATATGTATGATTTAAATTTTCTACTACCAATATAAAATTTTCTATCTATTTTCACCTTAAATTATTGGCTCTTTTTTTCATATTGATAAATTATTTTTTGTCAGTATTCATTACATTAGATACTTGTATGTAGATAATTTTTAATTCTTAGAGAAACATTTGATATTTTTAATATAATTGATTCTACATAATGCTAAAGTTAAACCATGCGCAAAAATCTTTTGTTAACACTAAATATATTTAGGGATTCAGTTTTTTTTGGAAAAGCCAAAATTTATAAACATAACTTAAGGGTTAAAAATAATTACTATATGTACGTACATATATGTATGTATGTATGTAATTTCAAAAAACAATTGGATAAAAAGTAATAAAACCATTTCTAGTAATTAAACCTGATATATAAAAACCATCACAAAAATGAAACTTTGGCCTAAAATCCTTATTAAATATAAAAGAATACCACTTTTAAAGATATAAATTTCTGGCAATTATATTACATGAAAAATTCTCTGGCATAAGCTGATTAAATTTGAAAACTCCAAATGGCAATTTACATGCCTAATTAAAATTGAAAAAGCAAACAAAATGTCCAACAGCTAAGTAAACAGTTAAGTAAATTTCAATTAACTCGCCGAAAATTTAACGCCCGTCCAACACATATTTTGTTTGTTTTAATTTTTTTTGTTTTGTTTTTTTTTTTTGGTTATTTTTTATTTGTACATAATATACGCACTTCCAGAGTATATAGTTTCAATATCAAATCAATAAATATTTTACACCTGTAACAATAATATGTATAGTAGGTAATATAGTAATAGGTAATAGTCCATACATAATTTATAAAAGTAATCAGAAGCGAATAAAAAATTGTTAAATTTTTGATTTATTTGTCAATAGAAAAATATTCCCATATTAAAAAATATAAAAAATGTACACGTAAGTATGCATTTAATGTATGTATTTATCATATATTACCCTTGTATATGTACATAGCTTTGTGAGCGTAATAAATTGGTATACATCCCGATTTATTTTTCATATTTATGATTCGTTTTTGAATTTTTATTTTTCACTTTACCCCTATATATTTCCCTTTAGGGTGAATTAATAAACACATTGCCATGTGTAAATGAAGAATTATTCATTGGAGTGAATACAAAGTTTTAGTTTGTACAAAAAAAAAATTTTTTTATGGTTGTTTTGGTTATAAATCTAATTAATTTAATTATGGATTAATTCTCAAGTTCAAATCAAAGTAAACATATTAGCCATATAATTAATTATTAAAATATCGAAACTTAAAAAAAAGAGTGGTTGAAGTTATGTGTCTTAGCATGGACGATTTGTATGTTTTATAGTCAATTTAACAAAAGTAAACAATAGAAAAAAAAATTTATAAAATTATTAAAATCAGTACAAATTTATTTAAAACTAAAAGTAATTTTCTTTCAAAATTTTTTCAAAAAAAAAAAAAACGACGAAAAATTACAAAATAAGGATTATTTTCCAAACGACGGACGTCATTTTTTAACCCAAAAGCAAAATATTCCCAGGATAATCGATAGTTAGAATTTTAACAATAAATAACAAATGTGCCGGCAAAAAAGACACCTTCTTAGGTGGTAAACTAATCGGTCTTCTACCAAAAAAAAAAAAAAAAATGAAAAATAAAGAAAAAACTATATAAAAGCTGAAAAAGAACAGCGTTAAAGGAGGGGGCGAACCACTTGTTAAAATTATTGAATTCCACTGCTACTACTACAGTATAGGAATACTTGAGGCTATAAGATATTTAGCAGAAATTTAAAATCAAATTTAAGTATCTATGGCCTATGGTAAAAGTCATAGGTAAATACGCTATACTAGCAAATGTACACTAAGGGCACTTAAGTATAATTGATTTGAGTGACTGATGATGAATATAGAAATTGATTATTTTACACTTTTCGTTGAAGCGTTGGAGTTTTCCAATTTAATTGTTTGGAAAATGTATACCTACCTTTATATACTGAGAAATACAAAGAACATTCTTGCCTACCTTTCAATTCCAATAAATAGGCATTGTATTGTTATATAACATTTACGTACGGCATGGTATACGAGCTTGACAGCCTAAGCGTTTAATGAAATTCCAAGCAAAGCAGTATACGAAAGTATAGTTCTTTTTTTATGCTGCCTCATTTTATTACATATTTTATTCATGGGTTTGCTTTAATTATATAAATCCATTATACTTTGTTATTACAATTGACTAAAGAATTATACGGTAAATATTTTATCAGAATATTTTTTTCAGGAAAGACCATTTGTTGCGTGTTTTAATCTCGTCATTATTTAATATACATATAAATATACTTATGTAACGATATAATATTAATTTGATAGTTTATACATACATAAATATATTATGTACCTACATTACATATAAAAATAAATTAAAGGTAAAGTAAATTTTTCCTTCAAGACTATTGTCATATAAACATGTATTTTCTTTTTCTTTGAAGAAGCGACACATATCTTAAAAATAAAATTCTATATAATAAAAATAGATTTTAATCTCGTATGCCAAGTTACTATACGGTTACCGATGAATATATAGAAAAGAAGAGCTTTTCATATTCAATTAATCTTTATGAAATATGCATTAAAACGGGAATGTAAAGGTGATGGGAGGCAATGAACTCCATAATATAACATAACCATGAAACTTTTGTTTAAACTTGTTGAACCTTAATTTGATGTGGAAAACAACAAACGAATACATCAAATGAATATATTTTATACATAATAACAATAAACAAAATAAAATTTGAACAAACAACATTGTACAATACAACACTGTACAATATAACAGATATAAAAAGTTTTTATTAAATTAATTTTAAGCACATCAATCAATTTTCAAAAAAACTTTAAGGCAATGAATAAGAAGTCCAGATTTTTAATTTGGTGGCGTCCACAGAAGGAGTATTTTTAAGATCAAGCGATATTCGATAATATGACTTTAGAAGGCGTAAAATTGTTTTATTACAAGAAAGTAACTAGGAAATTATCTAAAAAGTGACAGTTCTTACAAGAAACTAAACATTAACAAAATTATTTATATAATTTATATTAAAAGAAGTAGCTAACTGCATAAGGTACTATGTAATATGATACACACAAAAAATCCATAAACTTAGCATGTACACAAAAATTTCTCATTTTTCTTACTAAGAATTACCATTTCACCTGAACTTTTACAAAAATATTCAACTCAGCAGCAAAATAATAAATCACACGTTACACTTCCGTGCACTTTATCCTAGCGTTACGGCTCCATGTGCATCAAAATACTCTTTTTCATGTCGGGCGCATACAAATCCAAACATATACAGAAGAGAGATATCAAAGTGCATCTCTAAATTATCGTTATGGAATTAAAAAAGAAAAAAATTTTACCAACCAACAAATAGTTTTCTCAGCGTCCGTAACCATAGAAACGTCACATGTTTAGTTTTCAAAAATCGATCGTTTCCTGATTTATTAGAAAATATTCCCAGACATTGTGACTACTTGTATCAAAGAAGCGCAATGCATAAATTTCCATATAGAAATGTTCACAAAACAGCATTGATGCATCCCAATATATTATCTATGTATTAGTTAGTAAATGGCTTATTGATTTTCCAAAAATTACCCACTTTCATCGATTCAATAAACGATTTATGCAGAAATTATTTTATTTTGTCGCCAAACAAATATTATATATGAGAGAAGGGTGATCGAAAAATAAAAATTTATAATTAAATTATAATAATATGTGAATCTCGTCTCCATTTTGCATATTAGAATTGTACACAATATGATCCGATTTTTGATTGCACATATGTATGTAGTATCACATTACACGACTATAGAATGTTCGAGTTACTCATACATGAAATTCAAATCCTTTCACAACAGATTTGGGCGCCACAATGTCCAGACAATTGAGGGTGGTTCGGTTATCATATACCCCTCTTGTCGTTCTTCGATATTCGACATGACACACCCGCACATTTGACACAAAAATTGTTCTTTAAGATATTTTTCGGTAGTGGCTTTTCTCTTCTTCCTCATTCCTCTCTTCGTTTTTCTATATGAACGTCAGATGCATTTCGAAAAGCTTCCGTATAACAGACATATAGATATAGATAGATATTGTTATTTATGTATATCATTCTACATTACATACATATACAGTGCTTCCTCCCTTGGGCGGACACCTTCGGTTACCGAAAATTTATCCGCGCCCATGAAGGGTGTCCATTATAGAAAGAGGACAGTATTTAGAATTAAAAAAAAAAACAAAACTTGTTGCTTGTTTTTTTGATAATTTTTATTGAGCGAGAATGTTATTGTCCTGTGTGCCATTACTAAACGATAACAAAATACCCACTCATTTAACTATGTTTTTATGCTAAAAAGTTCATTATCGTTTTGTTAATGACATAATAGTAAAACTCCGAAAACAATCCCACATTTTTTCTTTTCCAAAAGGGAAAATGGCGGTGTTCATTATAGAGAGAGAAAATTACTAGTCGAGATTTTTTCGTTATACTTTTATTGTTTGTTATAGAGGGATGTCGATGCTGGGAGAGACCACTGTACAATTGTACATACATATATAGAATATATAAAAACAAAAATAAATATAAGATACGAAAGAAAAATGTTGTTACTTCACTACTGTTTGCATTTCTATGTTTTGTCATGAAATAAATATCGAATAAATGTTGATTCAATAAATAGTAATGCATTTTGAAAAGTGTATTTTAGAAATTTTATGAGAAACAAGACATACATTCATACATATATACATGTGGTTATGTACAATTGTACATACGTGCGCCAGATATATATATATATATATATATATATATATAATATAATATAATATTAACAGTTATTCAATTCATTGCGGAAATTCGAAAGCTTTTTAAAGTTATGTATACACTGCAATAAACTTAGTAAATGATTTAAAAAAAAAAATGATAAAAAAAAATTATGTTTTGTTGAATCAAATTGGTTGAAAGTGATACATTTTATGAAGTTGAAAGCGTTTTATATGATAATTGAAGCAAATAAAATTGTTATTATGTTAGATTGTGTGCTTAGATATTATTTTGAAATTATGTTTTTGTGATTTATGAGTTGTTCAATTGTTTAACGCCATCATTTGTACATAGAATATCGATATTCACCAATAAAAGTGATAAAATTGGTGCCATAATAGTATTAAAAAAAATTATAATAATTTTGAGACCTACTTGTTACGAAGTTTTGGTAAAAATATCTATATTGAAGAAAGAGCTGTGAATTGTTAAACGGCAAGTAACTCTGACTGGATAAATTAGAAAATATCAACTATAATAAATAATATGTAGATATGGGCTGCATCCTGTATCAGACGTACATATTTGTCTATCGATAGCCACACGGCAATAGGGCTAATCTTCAAATTTTACAAAAATGATTTTTTTGTATTTTACATGTTTATACCATTCATACAAGTATGGCAATTCTATGTACATATAATACTGTTTTTCCCCTTTTTCAATTTGACTTTTGGAAAATTTTATTTTATTTTATTATTTATAAAAAAAATGTAGTTTATACTATTGCATTACATTACATTAAATTGACTGTTTATCTAATAAATAATAAACAAAATACGTACTGATGCTTTTTATTAATTTGAATTTTTTATTTTTCAATTTTTAGAATGTCCGCCAGCGATGGATGGCATGGAAAGATTTGCTTGCCCTTCACCCGATAGACAAGGGCGATATCGATGTATAGACGATCATGTATTATGTGATGGTTTCATAGACTGTCCCGAAGGGGAAGACGAAGAACGACAAGCGTGTATGTTTTATAAAACAGTAAGTAGTTTTTTTTTACTACTTATTATTATTAATCTTTATCTTCAATATATCAGGCCACAATATATTAAGATCATCTTTAGAATTTCATAACAAATTTTTAGACGTACATATATGTAATAGCTATAGTGTATTGTGCTGAATTAAATGCAACACTGAGTTTATAACTAATACTTAATATAACATGTACGATGAACGTATAAATATTACTTATAACTTCACTTCCACTATATATTATCCATAATGCATAATTTTGCATATAATTATTACATGCAACATCGCAGGGCTAATCTCAGCTTATAGTTAATATCTTCAATATTCGTTGAACATGCACATAAATTATTTTGAAATTTAAGCCAAGCTTTTAATAATCCATATATTATATTTAGAACGGGCGAGAAAATTAATTTCCCTTCTAAGGATTTATAAATAAAGTCCGGAAGTTTTTTCAAAAGCATACTTAGCGCTATTCTTGTTGTTTACGAATTTACATAAAAGCTTTATTAGCTAAAAACGCTTACTGAAATTCGATTAGGTAGGTACCTACTGCAAAAAAAAACATACCTATGTATTATAACTATAAGTATATAGCTAATTAAAAAAAAGTCAGAAAAAATCGAAATAGTTTGAATTCATATAATTAATGCTATTATTTACTTATTTTCAAACGTTCAACTTTTTCACGAATTTCATTAACAAAATGTCTAAAAATGATGAAAAATTCTTGATTCAATACAAACCAGAGTTTAAGGAAAAAGACGCAATTAAATTTCTACTTATGTTATAGTTATTTTATAAGGTTGAAATAGCTAACGTAAATATACCGTCGTTCAGTCATCCACATGTTTTTGGACCTACCTAAACGTCTAACCAACTATTTTACTATTATTTGGAACCCACATAAAAACCCATATCTGTCTAATAGATAAATAAGACAATATCTACCATTTTAGTATAATTCCTTATCATAATTTTTACAAATTGTCATCAAATAATTATCAATTAATTCAATATTTATTTGTTAATAATAAAATAATTTTAAGTATTTAGTCCACCCTATGTAGTCTACGCTACATTATAATGAGATACAATTTCTCTTTTCCATATCTATGTATATGCAATATGCATGCAGATAAGTACATTTAAATTCCATTTTACCATTCCAAATAAAAACGAACCTAACACTTAACTTTAATTGCGAATATAATACTCGATCTCAATAGAGTTTCACCACCTATAGTTTATACATAAAGTTAAATATTTTAATTATGTAGATCTCAACATTCTGTCTCGATGTCTATAATTGTCATGTTGAAAAATATTTTTTGTTTAACATTTTTACGAGTCAATGTTAAGCTAACACAGTTGACAATGTTAATGTCATTTACTCATCAAGCTTTTCATATGCTTTTAAAAAAAAAAGTTTCCACACAGAAATAAGTTCATTTGTACTTTTATGTGCCAACCACTCAGCGCTTTCATTTATAGCATTTTTTTCTCCCTAACATCCCTATTAGAGAATGGGTGACGTATATGAGTATGTACTCGCCCGTTATACATATATATACACTATACATATTGTACATGTTTGTACATATACAAATGCATATATATTGAGTTTATGTATACATTACAAATGAGGAAAAATGATGATTACAGTGGAAGCTCCTTTTAAGAGTGTTATTTTTTCGTTCATAAATTTTTATTAATTTTTTATTTTGTGTGTATCATCATATGTAAATTTTTTAAAAACCAAAATAAAAAAAGAGGGAATAAATGTAAGAATTACTTTGACTAAAAATACATTATTTTGCTTATTAAATTATTGTAATGATTTTTTTATTGCTAAGGGGGAAAATGTATCTTTTACATTATATAAGATTTCAATAGAACAATTTTCTAGATTTTGGTCCCCAAATTTGATTGAGAACTTTTTGTAGTAAGAGCTTTTTTTTAGTTATAAATGTACCTATATATATGTATATTATGAACTGCATCGATTTTGCACTTTTCTCATATTATAATCTGCAATAGGATTTAATAGTTTCCTTCGATCAAAAAAATCTTTAACTGACATGATTTATAGATACATATTCGAAATACCTAACAGGAAAAAAACAGTGCTCCAAACAAAAGTTCTGTAGTTTAGGAGGTGTGAATTTTTAACGAATCTTTTGTCGAAAATCTAAGGGATATGTAAGGGAAAATTAGGAAAATGTAAAGAAATTTTATAATATTTTAATATTTTCAATTATTAAGTGACAAAATAAATAATTTGTTTTCTTTACAGACAAAAGCGCATCTGGATGTCTTAGCGGATGCATTATTAAGGTGGGCGAGAGGTCGCTAGAATTAAATAAACGTTTAAGAAATCACACAAAGATATGTAACAAAAATTTAGCACGTAAGACTTAAGCATTAATTAAATCTCGAACCCCTAATTAACAATTGATGAAACAACACGACTGAAATATGCTCCGAACAAGGTAAATATATTAAATTAATCGACAGCAACAGCATAATAACAAAAAAAGACTATTATCAAATTAAATGTATAAAATCGGTGATAAAAAAAAATAAAGTGAGTTTATAGGTATTGATTAATTAAAATAAATTCAATTACAATCAAAGAAGATTAACCAATGAAATTGATAATTCAAATGAAAAAAAAAATAAAAACAACTATTAATGAAAACTGTTAGTTTTAAAAATTCTCAACAACAAGTCTCATGGAAAAGGCAGCTATGAATAATATGTAGATAAATAAATATTTAAATTCAAAAAATATTATAATTATGTATATTATATTAATCTTAGAGTAGGATAATAAAAAAAAATATGTTTTGAAATTTTTTCATATTCTCAAAAATTAATAAATACAATTATAATAATAATAATATTAATAGTAAATGTCATAATAATATTATTTTAATTATGTTTGATAGAAGGAGTAAAGTCAGATAGGAACAGAAAAATAACATTCTGCTGTGAAAATATCAAAATTTAACGATTTTAAATTAATTTTAAGAATATTATTAATTTAAAAAAAAAACTGCGTTTGGATTTTATGCTATTTTACAAAATATATCTAAACAAAATATAAGAGAAAATTAATCTGTTAAATATATATAAATCTGTGTAGTAGTAAGGGAAGTGATTTTATTATACCTGTATAATTTTACTTATTCTTATACTTTTATATTAAAGTAAAATATCATGACTGAGAATTTTTTTTTAAATTTATTATAAATAATTTTCAAACGAGTTAAATGATAATATAATTTTTTTTTGTTATTTTTCATTACCTTGAATGATACATATACATACCTATATATAATTTTGTAGATAATATAAAAATAATTAGAAACAGATAAAGATTGCCAGCAAAAATTAACTCCGATTCATTCAAAATTGAATACCATTAAAAATTAAATTAGCTACATTCCTCATAGTTGTGATTTTTTTTATTTTTTTTAGAAAACCTTTGAACTCTAACAACAATTTGACTTAAATTTATAAATTGATTATATTAACATTAAGAAAAACTTTCGTTTCAATGTCTTAAAATCATATCTGGACAGTTTGTAAATCTTTAGAAATATTATTACAACGTTTAACGGAATCGTAACATTTTTAAGTTATTGAAAAACTGTCCTTTCGGGAGATTATAGGGGATCTGATCAAAATAAGACGAAAATCACAAAACATGATTTTGTCATCAAACTTTTTGTTTAGGCTACCACGTTTTGATTAATATCTTAAAAAATATGAAATTTTGAATGTCAATTGACATTGTCTTAACAAAGATAATGTAAAGAGATAGGAAACATTTGATTTTGTTGGATTTTACTGGAAAAAATCTTAAGTACAATTAAAGAAAGTTTAAAGTTTTTAGTAAAATTCCGAATTAATAATTTCTTCTATAGAAAAAATACTTACTTAAATATGCAATGATAATTTTTCAAATATTTGTGGAAAGAAACTTGTTATCATGGAAAATGACTACATTACAATAAATTAAAGTTAAATTTATTTATTTATGTAGCTATAATAATTAAGCAAAATGTGGTAAAATTCATTAAAAGTTCTCTAACGTAATAGCTAAAATATGCGTATTAAACCAAAACTAAGTAGCGACGGTATTTATAAATTATAGTTATGTTTACTATTTGACAGAAGTCGTATGTAAGTATTAAACTTTATTCTATTCTTTGACATAAAATTCGTAGAAAAGCTGCTTTCTTAGTCTGTCAACGCCCATGTTTAATATTACCTAATAAAACTGGCATTTTGATTGTGTTTATAGAAAACACATTTTCATTTATTACATTTAAAATAAATATTTATTTTATTGAGGGAGTTTGTTTAATTTACATATTTTTATTAGCAAACATGTTTTATGGTGAAATATTACGTAATTGTAAATAACGTCGATCCACAATATTTATTTAGTCTATTTTCATTAAATAAGTAATTCTTATTGAAATTTAACCGTACGTAACGTTTATGTTAACCATTAAAAAATCATAATGATTGGTATAATTTTCAAAAAAGACCCTGAATTAATTAGAATAAAATAATGAACAGGTTGTACCTAGTAGCTGTGTTTTATTCAGGTATATCTACAATGAATACATCAACTAAAATTTCAGCTCAACATATTTAATTAATTTATTAAAATATTTCAATCGATTCAATAAAAATTGATTCTGAGAATATTCATTATTTAACCATTAAACTAACAATCCGAAAAAAAGGGTTAAGGGGAAAAGGGTTACTGATGTAATATGTTAGCATAACATAACGCAGTTTTTTTGTGTTATTTTTAAAATTTAAACAAAATAATTTTATTAATATAAAATGCAATATTCTTCTTTTTTTCTTTATA
>JANSTT010018177.1:0-14531 GCA_026745375.1 Platyura marginata
AAACTCTAACATAGCGATTTGTTCACAATATGCGTCCAAAGGATTGTTCGTCTATATATAGTTTGTTTATGGTTTAATATAGAAAAAGAACAATTATTTTATCTTACATTTATTATATATACATATAAATAATCTATGACATAGAAGTTATTAAATCAGTTAGTTAAATACTAGGACTATCGATTAATTTAAAATTTATGAATAAAATTAACGCCGGCACCATAGTTTGGTTTGGATCTACCACCGGGACCACCAAAATGTTGATTATAATTTGCATTACCATCTAATCGACTTCGGCCATCGTTACTTTTCCATAAATTGGCATTACCATTTACACCAACATCTGTACCGAAATGTCTAGCATGATTAACATCTACCGATGCTCCACCACGTGGTCCTGTATAATCAAGTCCACCACCAAGATTTGTCGGTCCATTTGGTTTCCAATTTCGGCTTACCTGCGCTCGTCCATCAACGCTATGTCCATTATTACTATACAAATTACCGGCTGCGCCAAGTGTTCCTTGTACACCGCTTGGATTGCCACCAGTAACACCACCAAACACTTGTCTGACGTATCTGATGTGTGGATGGGATTGAATATTTTCGATTGGGTAATTGTATTCTTCGCCAGGAATTGGGAAAAGCTATAATGATAATTAATAATTTATTTTATTTTATAAATTTAAATTAGAAATGAATAAGAAAACTTACAATTGAATCAGAATCTAATTGTTGAAAATCAATTGAAGCCGAACTTGCACTCCAACTATTGCAAACAAGTCCAAATGCGATGAAAACAATTATTTTAATTATTGCCATTTTTCTTGATACTTTTCTTTTCACGACACAATTATTAATAGTCTTGCTTGTGCAAATAACACTTGAGATTTGATACCAATCAATTGATACCCCCTCATCTTATATACAAATTTTAAATCCGATCAGGGAATTACCCCATTTCGATTACAGCGGGAATATTTAATCATTGTTATTGTTTCATAAGTATATATTTTGCTTACGCAGAATTGCGCTAAGATTAATTTTGCAAATGTAAATCACCGATTACTTTTAGTCTTAGGTCAAGCAACTTGCGGATGTTTATACACAAAAAAAAAAACTTGCATATGAGCAAAGTTAAGATTTAATAATCATAGGAAATAACTAGCAGTTAGGCGTTCGTATTCGTTCATTTTAATTATCTCAATGAAAGTCGATTGAAAGGCGTTTCCAATAAATTTTCGCCAATATAAGAAATCATTTGGCATTGATTTGACCTATATTGAATTTATTGTCAGTTTCTATAGACATAAAATAATTATGGATTGTTTTTAATCTAGAATTAGGAATTTAATTCATTTAAGCCAGTGATTTGGCACACGCACACGAAAAATTTTAATTAACAAATACAGAGGCAATGGTCTACACTGGAAAAATGTTATGATTAATTAACTCATTTGATAGTTCAATTCAAATTCAAGTTTTTTTTTTAAATAAATTTGTATTATATTTAGACAGACATATCTTGGCGGATTCCGCATCTTTAAATATATTTTCAATGAAAACAAATCTATTTTCCAATTAAAAAATTTACTACGTTTCATTGAAATATTTTTCCGTGTGTATAATTTTATATTTTGTATATTTCTACGATGTCTACAAAGCTACTATGTATTTTTTTAATGATTGGCCTTGAATTGTAAGCTCGGTGCACTTATGGAGAAAATCAAATGATTTAAAGCGTCATGCCCAACTAATATTTGCTAATCAACTTAGACAAAACTCTTTCGGACAACCATTTAGTCTACCAATAGAAATAAAATAAAAGTAGTGATCCGAAGTCATTTTTTTAACAATGGGAAGGAGTTTTACTAACATTACTAACATTTCCTGGGGTAGTATATTTTGTCGAATAGATACAAAAAATGTTTATGGAAATTCGAGTCGTTGGCATACATACGTTTCTAACTCTCAATTAGTAAACAAATAAAATATCTCCCTGGCTAAATTAATTTTTTTCAGTGGTCGTTCGTATTAGAGTTGTGTTAAATTGTTTAACTTCTTCCCAACACGCATTTCGGCGCTAGAAGTACGCAGAGTTTGGTCCTATAATTCAATATACATATCTGTTTCTTATATTCATTATTCAATTCAATCTACAATAACTTGTACATAAAGTATAAAATTATTATTGTACATTATTATTATTGATCAATGGTCAAAATCAATATCCAATCCAATGATTAAACGACAAAAAAAAAAAAAAAACTATTCGGCACTAAACATAAAGAAATACAAAAATAGTACAATCAAATTTGTGTAAGTTCGTGTAGATAATAAAATAATTGTACTTATCAATCTGGGTCGATTCTACTTGTTCCGTACCTTTTCTATGCACGCCTTTTAAAAACAACTCAATAAATAAAACGCCACACAAAATATAATTTTTATCAATATCAAATGATGTAATTACACAAAATAAAATTCGTAAAAAATCGTACTAAATATAAAAAAAAAATCTTGTCTACAAAATGCCTACAAAATGCCTACCCAAATAACAATACGTACATTCATATATAGTTGACACTCCAAAAGTGTGATCACACCAATATTCATTAATCTTTAATGACACGTGCCATCCGTCCACAAATGGTACATTTAAAATTAATTTTCCAGATTATGGTTGAATGAACAATTCATTTAATACCTACATACATACATACGTAGCACGTACACATATTAGGGGTTTGACTTAAATAGCATGTATTTTGTATGATTGCATTTTTAAATTCGTATATTTGGCTGTTTAGGTTAGATAAGAGATACGGTTGAAGTGTGTGTAGGTGTGGATTAAGCCCATTGTACTTTATGAAGGCATAATAACATATCATAGAAAGTTACCAAAGTTGTTTCATTTAAATTTAAATTTTCAAATTCTAAATCTAGCGGTCGGTAGGTTAAATTTTGGACAAACGTTTACCAAAAAAAACCAACAACAAAAATTATATGAATATAGATTAACGTTAGCGGTGGTCTTTAGTAAAATAGTGAATAGAGGACCAAAAATGGAACAAATAATCGTATCGGAGGGGAGTCGGAATTATCATTCGTTTAAGGTTCCGGCAAACAGAGCGCAACCAGCCCAAAGCGATCTAAGAAGCTCAAGAACCACTTTGGCACAGTTAAGGTCCGGGAGGTGCAAGCTGCTAAACAGCTACATGTACAGAATCCATCAAGAAACTCCCGACACCTGCCCCAACTGTAACGAGTCACCGCACGATACGCGGCACATTTTTAACTGCACTGGACGACCCACACAATTGGCTGTGGAGGAATTATGGACAAACCCCATCGCGGTGGCTACATTCCTTGACCTGGATACATAGTTAATGAGCGAAACTGCTGCTACTAAAAAAAAAAAAGAAGCTTTGCGGCTGTTATCTTTAATGGAAACAAAACCAGTAACGAAGGAACATTTGGCTACGCCGATTATAATGTACCCTTATGAGTTATTTTGTCCATGTTATTTTGTCTGTTCAATAAATATAATTGGGTATAAATGGAATACAAATGATTAAAAACCCTAGAAATGACATAAAATTGATTGCAGCGCCATAACGGTATTTCGTGGAACTTTCAGGTCTACGAATAAAATCCTAATTTTTTTATTCTCTATCATTTTCATCATATTCATTTTTTTCGTAATCTAAATACTTTTCGAGTAAATGATTAAACACCCTAGAAATTCAATAAAATTGATTACAGCGCCATAACGCTAGATCATACAACTTTTTGGTCTATGAATGAAATCTTCATTTTTGTATTCTCTATAATTGTTGTCATATTCATTTTTTCTACATTTCGACCACCGTTCGAGTAAATAAATGGTTTATATCAAAATTAGGTGAACACTGTACCACAGCCTCTCGTATTTTTTGTCCGATTTTGTTCGTATGTCACGGGAGTGTTTTAAAGAAATTCGTGTGTTAGCTACATATATAATTCAATAGTCAAAAATAAATGGATACTGGAACTATAAATAATATACACGCTTTTACACGATTTGTAAATTTATTATTATTATTATTATTATTTTATATTGAACGCACTCATTGAATGTTGTGTCTCGTTTTATACGGTTTCGATGTACACGGATTTGTCGTGGAACGTATCTACCGTGCAAATCAAGGGATTGGTGTAATTGTTTACAAGATCGTCGCGGACAAAAAAATTTTTTATATTTGAATACATTCGAAAATTTGACCGCGGCAAACCATTTTCTATGTGAACGGCTTCATACATATTTGTGTAATACCAAGTGAACGCTTCGTCGCCCGGTTAAAAAAGGACAGATCGCTCTCTGTGTGCCAATACCTTTAGGAGCGATTTTATGTTCCTAAAGCTGGTTCCGTGCAACCGTTCAATCCATAGATTAACACTAAGCGGTTTGTGGGGAATCTGTAGAAAGTTGAAAGTTCCAAAAACTTTCGTCACATCCATAATAAGTGCCACAAAAAAGTGTTCAAGATTTTTGAAGATCTTAATTTGCTGTGACAAGTTTTATATAATTTAAATAATTAACAAGTACCGTTTTATTGTTAATTTATTGTAGTTAAATATATTTTGAATTATTAACAATTTTTGTATAGGTGAGGCAAATTAAACATATTTTTAATACTCGTATTAGCGAAAGTAGGCATATTTGAATAAATAATTGAAAATGATGAACTAGAATAGTGCTCTGCAATCGTTCTCTTTCAACATCCTTTAACTTGATTTTGATAAAGACACATAAAATACTTTGTATCAAAGAAAAGGGACGCCGGGCACTGGAACATATATTGAATGTAGCTATTACTGTAAAATAAGAAAAAAAAAGAAGGAAATATGAAAATTTTTGGTAATTAATAATTGCACGGTAATTTTACCCATTCGGAACACAGTGATAAAAGAATCTGCAATCAGTTGAGTGTCGAAATACTCCATTTTTTGTGCAAACATCAGCGGAGGGTTTCTGTGTAGTGGTTCTGGTTGTGGTTTTGGTTGTGGTTCTGGTTGTAGTTTTGGTTGTGGTTTTGGTGGTTGGTGTTGGTGTCGTGGACGTCGTTTTTGTTGTTGTAGGTGTTGTCTTTGTTGTTGTAGGTGTTGTCTTTGTTGTTGTCGGGGTCGGTGTAGTTTTTGTTGTTGTCGAGGTCGGTGTAGTTTTTGTTGTTGTCGGAGTCGGTGTAGTTTTGGTTGTTGTTGGGGTCGGTGTAGTTTTGGTTGTTGTCGGTGTGGTTTTTGTTGTGGGTGTTGTTTTTGTTGTTGTGGGAGTTGTCTGCGTTGTGGTTGTGGTCGTTGTTTTTGTTGTTGTTGACGGTGTTGTTGGTATAGTTACCGTTGTAGGTTTTGTTGTTGATGTTGTTTGTATAGTTGTGGGTGGATTCTAAAATTCCAATGTAAGATTGATTATCATGGCAATGATAGAAATATTTCTTACACTTGTTATAACATCATTGACATCCTCCAGTAACGGATATTTACCACCACCACAAACATTAGCAGCATCATCGGAATCAATAGACCAAATCATTACACCGCCTAAATTCATGCTTATGGCATATTGAACTTTGATTGTCAATGATTTTGTATTATCATATCCAACCCATTGATTACCACTGTACGAATATGGATTCTTTTGTTGATTATCGAATACTGTAGTCCATCCACCATCATTTATATCGTCGCAAATCTTTTTATTGTAAATATTTAGTTGGCTTACATTATTTTGCATTTAAACGACAAAATTACCTCTAAATAGTTTAAAATGCCTGCTTGTTGTGTAAATGGTCCTGCTGTTCCCGGTCCAATTGTTGGCGCACCCAATGCTGTATTACTACTGCTGGCCAATGTAAATGACTGACCATAAAAAGCTAAACCAAGTAATAATTTTTGTGGACTTGCCCCAGCTTGTATCCATCCATATATCGAAGCATTTTGATTCAGTTGTCCATTCGGATTTACACTGGCTGGATAGAGAGGAGAATTTTGTCCGGTTACCGATTCCCAACTGCCATGATAATCGTAGCTCATAATATTAAAGAAATCTAAATAACTTTTTTCATAATAAAATTTATAATTTCTGTTAGATTTAGTCAATGTTTAATGTTACATGTTCATGTTAGCAACATCGTATGAAGTTGATTCGTATTTTTGAATGTCTGCTGCAACCGCAGCAGTAAGGAGATAATTGGTTCCTGTAAATTTGGTGCGGAGATCTTTAAGCAATTGAATGTAGGCAACCTTTTAAAAAATCAAATTTATCATTTGTTCTTTTTAAAGGACTAGGTAAAGTAAAAAGTCAATACTTTATCCGATTGAATGCCACCACGTGCACCAGGATATTCCCAATCTAAATCAAAACCATCTAAACCATTTGACGATATAAAATTGTAAATGTTGTTCACAAATATTGACCTTAGGGTGTCATTGTTAACTATCTTTTGAAGGAATAAAAAAAAATAATAAAACACCATTTTAAACTTAAGGATGCGTTACATTTGAATATTTTGATGATCCTTCATTCCATCCACCCATTGCAATTAACAGTTTAAGATTTGGATTTTTTTGCTTGAGCGTTTTTAATGTTGGTATGTCTGGAAATATGTATATTTGTAAATTAATGAATTCTATCAATGCAATACTCTATCAAATGGAAATTTAGGCAAGCAAATCTCCAGCACAATCTAAACACTACAAAACAGTACTCGATCCTTGTTTCTCACAATTGTCTTATTAAATAACTCACCTACTAATGAATCCATAGGATTTACAGCTGCCTGTGGAGTTGCACCAATGAAAGCATACGTAATATGCGTGCACAAATTTGGATTTATATTCTGAATTGGAAAATAACCATCACCCGTTCGATATTTTGCCCAACTTTCGTAATAACAATTAACAATATCTATAGATTTAATAAAAATACGAATAGACCGAATTAATTAGACATTTTCTACAAAAAAAAAAAAAAAAAAGAAAGAAAATAAAGTATCCTTACTGGTTTGTGTTTGTGCTAATGATGTCCATGTTAATAATAGGACGATGTTAAGAATTTGTTTCATTTTAGATGGTTTTTTTTTATATAAATAATAATCCAAATTAACAAAACTTTTAGTTTTTTTTTTTGCGAAGATTTTTAACTTTGTCTAAGCTTTATATATATACGATTAGCCTGAATGGGAGATAACGTTTAATTGCTAATTGCTAATTGCTAATTGTTAATTACCTCCAGGTATATTCAAAGCAATTTAAATTTTGTTGTGAATTTCGTCAAATATTTACCATCCGTCGAATTGCTGTAGATAAATGATTAGTAAACAATGTACAAAATATACTAAGAATTTATGTATCAAATCGTAGTGTACTGAGAGAAATTTTCGTTTTTTTTTAACCACACAGTTTTTAAATCCAGTTATGAAATTTTTTTTTTTTATTTAAACCAATTTTTTTTGTAATTGTTCTTTATTGTACAATTTATATTCAATATTTGATAATTTATTTAATTTTTATTTATTGTTTTCAGCAAAATTGCAAATTTTTTGGGGTAAGTTTTTTTTTTATTCTATATTTTTTTTTTATTTTTTGCTCGATAATTAATTGCTTTATCCATTTTTTTTTTGCAATACCAATTTTTATTCCTAACTACTTAATAGCTTTTTGTCAATCCATATTTAGGTCTACAGACAAAGATTTCGGATCAAAAGCAAATTTTTGAAGTCGAAAAAGTTCACATTTTCTTCTCCCAATAGTTTTTAAGAAAAACATTTTTAAAGATATACGAAGGTTGCACTTAAAATATTATATAAATTTAAATAAAAAAAAACCCTTTTCAAACTCAGCAATATATAAGGGCGATAACTTAGCATCCACAAAGAGTTTTGGTAGCATTTTTTTTTATTATGTCTCGAAAAACCTTTCTAGGCAATATTAAAAGTTAACTATTAAATTTAGATTTGTTGGAAATCTGGGAGAACATTAATCCAAAACGTAATTCTAAAGTTGGACAAACCATAAATTACATTGCGATTTTTCGTAGCTCATTTATCCGTTATTTGATATCCGAAAATTTTCACAGTCTATAGACTAGACTTTTTGTCGTTTATATCTACATTACGTATGTATGTTTGTATATAGCATAATTGAGGAAACGTTTAATAATAGTCATATAAAAATATCCATATGAAAACTTCTCAACAAAAAAAAAAGAAAAAAGAAAAACAATTTCGTCAACTGAACAAAACAAAAACAAACTAACTACTATTTACTGTTACTTAAATTTATGACACAAATAAAATGAGACTGTCATTCATAAAAAAAAGTATTAGTTACCTAAACTCAGTATATAAATGTTATGAAGTGGTCACTTCTTAAACATTTAAGTAGGAAGTGGGTACTTAAAAATAATAGAAAATATAGGTTTTTAATCTGTTTTAATATCGATGTCACACCTACACATATGTAGGTGTATTATAGTGTCGTAATAATTTTTGGTATCGATAATTTTTATGATCTAATTTTGAAACGTTGCTTATGAATTAAAGCAATGGGTGTTTTTTATACCCGTACGATGTTAATTAACAGGGTATTATAACTTTGGTACGGAGTTTGTAATGCCCCTTAATACTCATCGTAGAACACCATTGTCTTTTTGGTCAAATTCTAAGTCGAAATATGCATGCCCGTCCGTCTGTCCGTGATTAAGATTCCGGCTAAACGGCTGAAGCTAGAAGTTAGACAGTTTATTATGTAGTCCTAGAGTAAGAACCCTATTATTTTTAGAGCAAATCGGACAAAAAATAGGGGAGGCTGTGGTACAGTGTGCACCTAATTTTGATATAAACCATCCATTTACTCGAAAGTTAGTCGAAATGTAGAAAAAATGAATATGACAACAATTATAAAGAATACAAAAATGAAGATTTCTTTCATAGACCAAAAAGTTGTACAACCTACTATTATGGCGCTGCAATCAATTTTATTGAATTTCTAGAGTTTTTAATCATTTACTCGGAAAGTATTTTGATTACGAAAAAAATGAATATGACAAAAATGATAGAGAATAAAAAAATGAAGATTTCATTCATATACTAAAAAGTTCCACGAAATACCGGTTTGGCGCTGTAATCAATTTTATGTCATTTCTAGGGTTTTTAATCATTTGTATTCAATTTACCCAATTATGTTTATTGTACAGACAAAATAGACACGGACAATGTTGTAAATAATAAACAAGTACGCATACGGGTATATTATAATCGGCGTAGCCAATTTTTCCTTCTTTACTGGGTTTTTTTTTAAAACTGCTTCATAATTTGTTAATTAACCAAAAAACTATCAAATAATAAGACGCAGATAGATAGATAAACATAGATTTTTGGTTTTCGAATAAACAGAGAGTACCTACTTTGAGAAGAGGAAACTTTAAAGTTGGGAAACAATACCATATTGCTGAACTATCATCATTATATATAATACACAAGATGTAGTTAACCGGATTTTCATACGCCACGGTGAGGTGCGGTGCAGTGAGAAAAAAACACAGCGAAGAGAAGATACAAAATTCTCATACAAAATTGATAGCACCCTGTTAAAAGTACCAATAATATATTGTTTTGTGCAAATGCACAGGGGTCCTCTAGTTTTTTTAAATAGCATTGGAATCCATGAATTCTATCTTGGATTCCGCTCCAATTTTAAGAAGAAAAAAAAATACACGGTAAAATGACATTTGTAGACCATAGAAGATACGCAAACTTGAAACTTATCTTATTACAAATTATGAACTTGTCACCATCAATCAGTAATCATTTTAACACTAGTTAGGATATTCCTCTTGTCTAAAGTAACCGAGTTCACTCTAGAGGTTTTTTTTTTAGTTGGGCTTATTAGACATGCTCATTTTTAGTTCTTGTTCGTATTTTGTGTCGTCGGTAACTGCTGAATTAGAATCTTGCTCCTTTACCTCCTCTGATTGAATTGCATAATACCAATTTTCCGTTTTTAAACGAAATTCCTTTGGAACCACAATACAGAATTAGTCTAAATGGGGGAGCGGGCGTACTGATTTTAAAAGGAAATCCGAACTGACCGCTCTAAACTCAAGCAACAGACCAACAAATAACCCAATTCGTCATTTCCAAGAATTATTTGTCGTAACCCGGGGACAATAACCACTGATCAATTATTAAACAGCAATTATTTATTTGAATTACCTACTTACAAGCAATGTTAATAAATTGTACTAAAAATGATAAAATTAACTGCACATTGGTAGTTTTTACAGTTATCTTACAAATGGTGTATGTATAGTGTAAAGAATGGATTTATTTATGCTATTTTGATGTCTGCGTTAGAAAATAATTACGGATTAATATTAAAATTAGAATAGTCAGAACTAGACGAATCACTTGAAGAACCACTTGAACCACTACTATGGTGACTGTGTTCAAACGATTCACTGCTCGTGTATTGAATACTGAAATGTTTATCTTGGTTAAACAAAATTTTGTTAATAGCTGTTAAGAGTGTAAAATTGCCACCGCCACATTCATTATTAAAGTCGTCAGATTCTAATGACCAAATCATAACACCACCAATATGCATACCCAGCGTAAATAAAGATTTAAGTTGCAATGATCGCACATTGTCATATCCAACCCATTGATTTTCATTATACGCATATGGAACTTCTTGTGGACTATCATATGCAGTCATCCATCCAACATCATTAGGATCTTGACAAATCTACAACGAATTGAATAAAGTAGAATTTATTTTTGGGACTAATCACTGGAGTTTCTGAGTATCACCTCTAAATAATTTAATATTCCTGGATTTTGTGTATATGGACCAGGTAAACCAGGTCCTATTGTTGGAGCACCAACTCCTGTATTACTAGAGCTGGCCAACGTATAGGAAAGACCAAAAAATGCCAGCCCAGCTAATAGTTTGTTAGGGCTTGCACCAGCCGTAATCCATCCGGATATTGATGAATTCAAATTGGCATTATTGTTGGAAAACATTGGCGCATTTTCTATTGTACCATCATTCCAATTTCCATAATCATATTCGTATGACATAATATTAAAGAAATCTAAGTATCTATTTTAGTCGATCGGTAAATCATTTTAGATTTTTACAGTAAAACAATAAATATAATTTTTCTTATTACTCATTCATTTCTGGAACATTATACGATGAATTATAGATTTGGATTTCCCCTTCAACAGCAGCTGTGATTAGTATATTAGAATCTATAAAGGTTTGACGAAGTTCTGATAAGAATTCAACAAAAGCGTCCTGAAATGTACCAAAAATTAACATATTTTTATTGATTTGTGTAAGATTTAGCAATAAATTGATTACCCTATCAGACGGAATGCCACCATATTCTGTTGGTGTTCGCCAATTGATGTCAATGCCATCAAAAACATTCCATGTAATGTAATTGTAAATATTTTGTACTAAAGTAGCTCTCAAATTGTCATCGTTCAAAACCTAATTTTTTTGTATCGATAAAGTCAAAATTAAATATTGGCAATTTTAGTGATTTTTAATTAAATTACTTCTGAAAATATTGGAGAGTCTTCAATATTTCCACCTAGTGATACCAAAAGCTTAACATTTGGATTTGCTTGCTTTAGATTCATAAAACTAGTATAATCTAAAATTGAAAATTAATCTTATTTATTATATAAATCATATGGCTTAATGTTTAAGTAATAATATGTTTGATTTGGCGTGTCATTTGTCATTCGGACTTTGACCGGGAAAGCGCGGCGGCTAAGTAGATATCAATTAATATCGGATATAATCCCAAATTCTAGAGTCTTATATTCCATAAGAGTCTATAGCAGTTAAAAATAGAGTCAGCTTGTTTTAGGTTCTTAAACATTTCAATAAGCGAAGCGGCCTTCAATTGGATGTAAGCTAGAACTATATTGATGAGTTTAAGGTATATATCTCTTTATAAATCATATAACATGTTACAATGTAGACAATTTCAATTAATTTGAACTTTTCCTTTAAATTTGAGTAGAAATCATCTTATTTTTGATCGTCATCTACTAACTTCAAATGCAGATACCCGGTATTATATCTGTAGATAGTGTCACTGAACTCGGTGCGAATATAGGAATTACAACTTAATTTCTATTAATCAAAATAATACCTGATGTTAAATTCATTGGATCCACATCACCATCATCGGTGATACCAACAAATGCATATGCGATATGAGTGCATAGATTTGGATTAATATTATCTATGGTAAATTGTCCGTCGCCTGGTCTTGAGCTTGCCCAACTTCCATAGTAGCAGAAAATGTTACTTTGAGAATCTATTAAACAAATAATTATGTTAATAATTCAAATTCAAGTCACTACGTCACTACCATATACAATACATACTTGATTGTCCCCTTATAACAGCCAAGCCTGCTAATAAGACGAACAAGATCAAAGTATGGTTTGTGTTGTTGCTAAACCTTCAAAAAGAGACAATTCATTTTTAGTAAGATTTAAAATTATTTATGCAAATGAAGATAGAAAAAACTATCGCACACAAATAGGCTTCGCGTAAATATAGGTAAGCATTTATCTTTGATAACTGAAATAAGATATGAAATTATTGCAGGCACGTTTATGTAATTTTTTTCGTGCTAAAGTTTCAGGAAATAAAAGAAAATTTAAAAATTATACTAATTTTTCCTTGATAAATGTCGCTGCTTCTCTCCTTCTTCTTTTCCTTCTTTGCTTCTTTTTCTTCTTTGCTTCTTTTCCTTCTTTTCTTCTTTTCCTTCTTTTCTTCTTCTAATTCTTATTCTTCTTCTTCTCTTTTTTCTTCTTCTTCTCATTATTTTTCTGCTTCTCATTCTTGTTCTGCTTCTCATTCTTCTTCTTCTCATACCTCTTCTTCTCCTTCTTTTTTCTCATTCTTCTCTTCGATGAAGAATCTTCTGCTTCCTTTAAATAAGACTAAGTATTGTTGTTTTCTTATACGCTTTGCTTCTGTAATCCAGTTTTTTCGGCCTTCCTCTTGTGCAATGCCCGTTTGGTTTGCCTATTTTGACAGCTTTCGCGATTCCGTTGTTGGCCATTCTGCTAACGGGGTCCCGCCATTTCCGTTTTCGTTGTCTAGACCACATCTTTCTCTTATTTCGTCACTTTGAATTCTGTCCCTCAATGCTAGTACTATAGATCTAAGTGTTCTCATCTCTCTTGTACGATATATAGCTTTTGTTTTTATACAAAAAAAACCCGTACTAACCCGGAATTAAAACTGGAACCTTTATTTCCTTTAATTGAACTTTGTTAGATTCATAAATTTACTTATTAAAAATTCTTTTACTCATTTGATGTTGATTTGATTTTGAGTGTATGGGTCTAAAGTTCAACCTTTAAAAGTAACTTCATTGTGCACAGTATTTTTAATTACAAATTAATTCTCCATGTGGAGTTAGAGTTAGTAAGTAGTATTTCCAACATTACATATATGTAAAAAAAACATAGAACTTACATTTATTTCTTTTGACTTATCCACGGGCTTATCTGGGTAACTAACTATGAATAGGGAATTAAGTTTGGACTTTTATATACTTTTCAATTTGTTTTTTGATAAGATTTTTATGGCTGACAGTTGTTTATTCGAAATTTTTTACATGTTTTACTTTATCTTGGCTAGAATGGATATTTCTGTATAGATAATATTGAATTATAACGTTAAAAACAAAAATTTCCGTAAAATAAACGTGGGGCAATGCTCGTTTTTATATATGCGTCGTATGTATTATGCGTATTTTAGTGTTTGGCACTGACTTTAGATGGCAGCATTATCGTTTCAATATCTTGTGTTATTGAAAAATTGCTATAATTGGCATTTTAGCAATTTTATCTTTTTTGGCAAATCTATTAGTTAATCAGATACAGTAAGATTTCGTTCACCACCTAAAATGCGTTCCTAGACGACAAAGCGCTTAATAAAACAACGTCAAACGAGGTCATTTTATATAAATTAATAATGTTTTACGTAGCACTCCAAATCGTATTGATAGCGTGGACACTGTTTTGAACACAATCCACGAGACCAAACGCACCAAACAAACATAGATTTAGGGGAAGTACTACATATTTTAGGCTTCGAGCAGACCGAGTTAAATCGAATCAGCGTTAATCGAGGAAACGCTAAACGAGGTCTTACTGTATTATATAAACCAAGCAATAGCGTTATATTATTTATTTATTATTTTTCTTAATTAATTGTTCTAAAATTGTATAGTAATTAGTAGAAACTGATATAATAACTCTTAAAAGTATGTTAAAACCAGTAAAGAAGAAAAAATTAGCTACGCCGATTATAATATACCCGTATGAATACTTGAAATTGATTAAAAACCCTAAAAATGACATAAAATCAATTGCAGCGCCATAACGGTATTTTGTGGAACTTTTTAGTCTATGAATGAAATCTTCATTTTTTTATTCTCTATCATT
>JANSTT010018178.1:0-14528 GCA_026745375.1 Platyura marginata
ATATATGACTATACTTTTGACTCATGCCATCTATGTAAAGGAAAAGAAGAAAGCACTTGAGATTTTTACACCTTTTCATATTCCATTTACTTTATATATTCATTATGGAGTTATCCTATGGGGCACATTGATTGGGGTTGTCGGGCGCATCTGCCCATTTTAAAAGGCATATAAGAAGAAATTGATTTTATGTGTTGCTTTGGTTGTTTGATAGTATAAAATAAATAGGGCTGTAGGCTACAATACAAGCCCCCCAAACTTTCAGCTTTCTAATATTTTACGCTGTTTGATAAATTTTAATGATTTTCCTTGCGGTATATTTAGTGCTAACGAAGCAAAAAAAAAAACTTTATTCGTATTGAAATGATGGGATGTTTGGATTAAAATAAAAATTTAAAAAAAATAACAACAACAATAATTTCATAAACAATTTTTGTGTCAGAAAAGTTTAATTTATAATATTATTATTAATTTGCACAGCGTGTTTTTATTTTTTGGTATACCTAATTATAATAATTACACACTAAAAAAATCTTAACAGTAAAATATTTAGTTGAGTATGTTATTTTTGTGAGGTTTAAATCTAGGTCCTGTGCTATTTAATTTTTATATTAACGATTTGTTGACAATACAATTACACTGATGACTAAAATTATTAGTTGCGATATTGAACCTAGGCAAAAAGTATCAACAAATAGATAAGAAATTACAAAATAACTTTTTTTTTTTAAAAAA
The DNA here is from genome assembly GCA_026745375.1 of Platyura marginata. Lineage (NCBI taxonomy): Eukaryota > Metazoa > Arthropoda > Insecta > Diptera > Keroplatidae > Platyura > Platyura marginata. The sequence continues at coordinate 736 of JANSTT010018178.1, forward strand.
CCGACAAAAAAATGTTAACAAAAAAGTTATTTTTTTTTTGCTTTCGTCTTGTTTCATTTTAAGTAATTTAAAAAAAAATGTCTTACACAACAATAAACATACTTCCCTGAAATAAAATTAACCCTTTTTTTTCTTTCTTTGGACGGCTAATTGATTAAAAAGAATATTTTTGTTTCTTAAATAATTTATTTCATTACTTGCAGTGCCTTCAAAGAGTACATAGCCTGTTCGGAGTTCACAGTGAAACGTACATGCGGAACGGAGGCGGCATTTTTCACCAGATCGTTTCTGGATAAAATTTCCTATTCATTAATGAGGGTAATAATTATTTATTCATAATTTTAAGCTAAACCTATTTTATACAATTTAAAATGATGCTGTATCATGAAAACAAATTAGCAAAAAGCGAAATTTAATATAAATGTGCCAGCAAAATTTTGTTACTCTATAATGTTATGTACTCCCCGGTTTGTTGGCCAAACGAAAAACTCTTTAATTAAACCTTATGCGAGTAGCTTGTACATAATTAAAGCAAAGGTTCTACGTATATATGTATGTTTGTATGTAATATACGAGAAGCACATATTACATGGTCATAAATTAGAAACATGAAAGTTACAAACATATATACGAGAGTTCCATAAAAATTTTAATTACCACCACTGAGGTTTAAACTTTTATAACATATACCACATTTTATGGTGTTCACTGTAATACCAAAAGTAACACACATTATTTATTTCAAATGTTTCAGATGCACTGCGAAGGATTTCAGTCGGAACCAGGAAAATGTGGCGAACCAAATTCAGCAACTCAATTTTCACCATCAACAATATATCAAAGAATTGGACTATTGGTTGTAATCATTTTAACAACAACTGGATTGTCGACCATCAACAGAATAGTCAATTAACTGACGGATTGTCAGAAAATATATATACATATATACTAAGTTCAATATAAGAATATTTTGTGAGAAAACTTCTCTTAGATTACTTTAGGAAAATCTCCCCAAAGTTACAGAAAAAAATTGATTTAAAAGTCTACCTAGCACCTATAATGATTTTGTTCAGTGTTTTGTATAGCCTTATTAGCGTTTCTATCTTTTTGCTTATTATGTACTATGTACTGATACTTAAGAAATCCGATATTCTAAATTGTATTTAACTTTCTGTCGTTAAAATTAAAGAACAGAATCCTTAGAATTTTATAAAAACAAAATTAAAATTTTAGTCCCAAAGGAAAAAAGTATACCAAGGTTAAGTATATTTATAAAGCTAAATTTGTCATAATACTTACATATCGTTGGTGTCAATGCATTATTACGCAATAACAAAAAATCAAAATTTGTGTTTTATTTTTTGTGTGGGTAGGTATTGGCTATCTCCCACAATTTGACTATCGAAGAAATTCAAAGTATTTTACTGAATGTCAGAAAAATTTGATTTTGTTCATTCATTTTACAGACGTGTTTTCTTCATTCGTTTTTCGTTCTTCTGTAAAATTAGCAAAAGTGTAATTACGAACTAATGCATTGACAGCGACGATATGTATAGCGATTCCCCTGTTGTAATTATTTTATTTATTGTATGTATGAAAGTGACGGAAACGGCCCTACTTAAAAAAAAAAAATTAAGAAATCATGATGATGATGTCCTAACAAAATTTATTAAAAATGAGATTTTCCCCATAATGCAATCATATATTGAACTTAGTTTAGTTTGTGGAGAATTGTACCTTTTTTCAATTAAAATGAAACCAAAAAAATGTTCGAAAGTGTCCATAAAATAAAAAACAAAACAAAACAAAATCTAGAAATTCTTTATCGATTAAATTATGTTGTAAGATTTTTAAATATATAGTTAATGTACATAGTTATAAATATTATGATTAATATTATTTAATAAAAAGTTTTTCTTAATAAAAGTTCTGCCAAAGCATTTTGTGTTGCGTTTAAATTAACCCCCTCCGTAATCATGCTGTTAATAGATCTCCAGAGAAATATTTATGATAAGCATCGAGTTAGTTATATTGTTCAAAGGCGATTTTCTGCACAATGTTGAGGTAGATATACATACTGTGTTAGACATGCTTTAGAGGTGTTTAATTACATTAGGAAAAGTGTAGCCAAGGGGTTTGCTTGCCTTCAAAAAATAGTTCATCTTAATGAAGAACAAAGTTCGAATATCTATGTGTAGGTTATATAATACCTTTATGTAAACAAATATGTATGTATAGGTAATATTGGGAAAATTAACGATTTTCTTATGTAACCGAATAATATTGACTTTAATATTAAAAATAAGGAGTGTTCCATAAAAATAAATTGACCAGTCTTAAAAATGCGGAAATCCCTAATGCAATAATTGTAAAATATCATTCACTTGGGGTTCATAGAAACTTTTGAACAAGTTTTAAAGTTTTTGTATTTTGAAAGCTAATCGACGGTAATAAATTTCTTAACTTCTGCAATAAATTCTGTTTATCAAAACTTATACCTTACTACTACAGATTAGTTGCTACCATTTTTTAGAATTTTTGTTGCAGGGAAAATTAATTTTTAATTTAGAGAGTTTTCAATACAAAGAGTGAAAAGTGGTACAATTGAACAAGATATGAAATATATCAGGAGTGCTTTACATTTTTTAGTATACTCCTATATTAGGATATATTTAAGTAGACATATTAATATAAATATAACTTATTTGCATATCTATACCAATTTTTGAAAAGTAAATTTCTATCTCCTCTAAACAGAGGAGGATATTTTTGTTTGAAAATCTATCAAATGTAAATACTTTTATAAAGCTAATGTTTAAGTAAAGCTCTTAAAAAGATTGTAGGTTTTTAACAAATAAATCTAAATCTAATAATTCATTATAATTGTATTATTTGCACATATACATACATAAATATGTACTCTTATGGACGCCGACAGGATCTGGATTAAATTGTATCAAACGCTTTTGTAAACGTAGAAAATCGAATAATTAATAAATTAAATAATAATTATGTTGATAGATACTCCATTTAATTATGTTTACATCCATCCTTGTTTAAGTAATTTTTTAAGTAGCGTTTCGCGTAAAAAAATACATTTATTTTATGGATATTTGATTGATGAACCTTTGTTTGGTTGTTTTGTGCAAAAAGATAAATATTGTAAAGTTTATTCGCTCGTATACATATGTCTTTTTAATCTATTACTTCTATATTATTAACGAATATATATTTAACTACAACAACTGTAGGTCAAGTTTGCGTGGATAGCAATTTTCAAGATAGCAATAGTTGCTATTTATTTCTCTTTAATGTATTAGTATGTACTAATTTATTAAAAAAGCTTTAATTTTTGCTTACGTGCCATCTCTTGCGATACTAATACACCATAAATTGCGATTTTAATACACTAAAAAAAATAGTAACTTGAATATTTTGAAATAACTATTGATCGCAAGGTTATTTACAGGCCTATTTTGAGTTAAAATCAGTTAAGATCGATTTTAACTATGAATACAAGATGATATATGAATGATTATATATCTTTTTTCATACGAATTGCTATGACGATACTGTGATATTTCAAGCAAAACTTATAAAATTAAAAGCATCATCAAATACTGTTTTAATTTTATAAGTTTTGCTTGAAATATCACAGTATGCTATGACGAAATATGTATGAAAAAAGGTATATAATCATTCATATATCATCTTGTATTCATAGTTAAAATCGATATTAAATGATTTTAACTCAGAATAGGCCTGTTAGTTAGTTATTTTGACAGCTTTAAACTTTAAAGGAATTACAATACGCGTTAAAAGCTCAAAGTATGCTAAAACAACATTCATATTGTGATGTTCAGTTTATTGGTTTTAAAAATATTTTTATAAAAAAAAATAGCAAGCCTATTTATACAAATGAAGAAATTTTGTATACAAATAGAGTTGCTATCAATAGCAATATTGCTATTTGCTACGCAGACTTGACCTATATGGTCGCTAGCATCAAATAACTATTAAATCTTTATTATACTTAAACCGGTATAATTACAACAATCAAAGATATTACTAGAGCTAGTTTTATGCACTGTGACTTAAGAACACTTTTCCATAAGAACTATAATGATATCTGTACAAATACGGATTTCAAAAAAAATGTCAGATAGGCGGTATTGCTAGAGACAGGACGATATATATATCTGGCGGTACCTCTACTAAATAATTTTTATTTATTTACTTCTCTAAAATAATATTCGCGATACTACTTGTTGTAGTTGTATAGCTTTCTAGAACTAGACCAGACCATCATACATCATGGTAAATAAATTTACCAACAAAAATATAAACAAAATTTTGTTTCGAAACATTAAATTCACATAAAAGATGTGTACGCTTTAATAGCTCTTAGTTCCTTTTAGTGATAAATGAAATTGCGAAATCTCATAAATGAATATGCTCGCCACACTCGTTTACCAACAAATAGTAATTCTTTATTTCAGTATCATATACCAAAGTATATAATATATACCAATATATTATATAATACATGAGTGTTGTGTAGATACCTTTCGTTTTACCATTAAATTGATAAATAATTGACTATAATTGTATTGTTCCATATAACATTAAATACTTTTATGACGTATTTGTAGTAGAAATTAATTACTTTTCTATTTCTGTATCAATTGTCTTGAGATTAATTGCTGTTCGCGAACGATAATAATTAAAAGAATCCAGAGTAATTGTCTATGTATTAGAGTACATTTCAACAGTGTCAAAAACACATATATGTAGGTAGGTACTTAACCAATATAGAATTGAACTACAATTGACTGGAAATATATTGGCTAAAGGGGCAATTTGTCGATCAAGGGAATTACTACGTTAAAAGAGCATACCACAAATAAGTAAGACGAAAAGAAAAACTAAATCAAATAGTAAACACGTAGTAGGTACTTTTTATATTATATTGCAGTGGTCGTTTTGACCTATATTTTGTGTGAGATAGCCCGTACTTCAGAGTGGGTAATTTATATTGGATAAGGAGTATTAGATTCAGTTTAGCTATTGAGTTGAGATATACGTGCTGGTAAAAGGATACTGTCTTCAATGAGTCAAATGGGATACGATATACGCATACGATATGTGCGTGTATGTGGAATTTTTTAAGTGTTTTTTTTGTTTTTTGTTTTTGCGTTTAGCCCTTCGATTGATTTCAACTGACACACGTGAATGAATATGTCGAAAAATGCATCTCATTTTAAATTACCAATAATTTTGAAGTGAAGTAAAGTGGAAAAAAGAGAATTTAAAAGTATATGTATGTGTGTGGTTCAAGTCGACTTTGTTACTAATAATACGTGCATTGGGTTAAGTTTGAGTTTGGACTTATGTTTAAATCCAAAGTAAACCCTAATCCGATAATACAGAGTATATGTATATACAGAAATAAGTCATAAGGATTAGTCAAAAGGAAACAAGATTTAAAAAAATTATTAAAAATTTGGATTTTTGTTAGTATTCCTCTTAATATTTCTTAATAATTTTAATTGCACTATTAAGAGATGCATATTAATTATTATGTGGTAAAACATTAAAGCAATTAATTATTTTCTATTATAATCGTAATTACTATGATAATGAAGTGAAATTTCATACTCATTTATGTATAATAATAAACGATGCATTTTTCACTAAAAATCTTGAGATACAATTTAATTATAAATAGACAACACTCCTTCCTATATTCTTTGTTTTTTTTTATTTTGAAGGATAATTACATGGAAAATGATTTAAACGATTTCAAACAGCTCAATTTTCATAGAAAATACAATTTAAGTATAATAATCGTATTAAAACACAAAAGGAACTGTTGAAAGTTTTCCAAATTCAATTCATTCGTTCTGTAATATACGCGAGACGATAATACGATAACAGAAACTTTTAATTAATAACTTTGAAAAGGCAATTTTGAATATTTTACATGGTTGCCTGGTGTATGTATAGTGTACTACCTTGTATATCATTACTAATGCTTTCGGCGTTTATATTATTTCGAGATATTCTATATAAAATTACAAATGAGAAACAGCTGGTCTATATGGAAATAATCTTTCTACAATGTTTAAATTTGGCCAATTTTAAATTAAACTCATAGAGAGAGATAAATCTTTTTTTTTTTTTAATTTTTTTTAATCTATAAAAACATATACTGAGTGAAATATCTGATACAAAGTTCTGATTAAATGGATGACAATTAAAAAAAGAAAATAATGGAAAATATTAGTTAAATTGAGATTGTTAAGGAAATATCAATATTTTCGAGAAAAAAAATGTTACTATTAAAAATGAATGAAGATAGCAAGTTCACCTTGATAATATCGACTATCCAGAAGTTTAGTTTGACTAGAAACAAAAACTTTATAATTAGTTTTTCTTTAACAAAATCTAATCAACTTACAGTTCCTGATAACAAAATTTATTTGTTTGTTTGTTGTGTTTTGTCGGCAAACTAAAACTTATTAATCGATTGTAAAGACAATAAAATTAAGTATGTACATATATTAGTTTTGTAAGCGAATAAAAAAGAGCACCCACCAAATTACTTTACTGATCCATTTTATAGGATCAGACAAAACCTTTATACCAAACAACAATCCACTGATGGTAATACCATAGCCATTAAATTACTATTAAAAGATGAGTGTTTGGAATTAATAAATATAAAAAAAAGTTTTGTTGAAAAGCTATATTGTACAAGTGATCTCTACATTAATTTCAATTTTTATTTTTGATCAAAGTTAATGTTTGATGTTTGAACTATAAGATTAAAATAATACAAATATGTACGTTTAATCTATATATGTATACCTACATATAATCCCCCCTTTTATTAGAAATGCTTAAATATTTGACAATTTATCCCTTCATCTTCATCTCCATTTTAAGAATATTTGTAAATGACTTCAATATAATATTAAGCTATGTAAATCAATTTAATTTAATGTAAAGTGTACACATCTAATAAATCTGTTATTTTCAGTTATATAGGTACCTATATGGAACATTGACACATTTTCTGAAGAAAGAAAAATCAAACAAAATTCCAAATTTAATCAGTCTTCAAACATCTCTTAGTGCTTATACAGAAAAATATTTCCAGTGCAAATGATGAATTATATTTCAGACTCATATCCAGTATACATAGAGAATATGTAGAAGATGAGGAAAAACACTTTTGTTGAATTTGTTCAATGTTTGAAACTTTAGAATTCAATTTATTTGTTCTGTATTTATATTACCAAAGGCGAACACAACCAGAACAAGATCCTTTTGCTATTGTTGGTCGCATGAGTTTGTTTTCATTTATATATTTGTTAGGAACCAGCAACCATAGCATTGCTTGTCTTGGCAAATATTATTCAGAAATCTCTTTGTGGCACAATGACATAGCTACTTGTGTATATGTACGGTATTTTACTTCATATAGGTACACCTATACTCAATGTACATATATATAATCTACATCTAGCCCATATGCATCCAAATGAACTGACCAACCAACCAACTGACCGAGAAACTTATGTTAAAACCACATTATATTATTTAAATTTAAAGGAACAATGGACAAATTTTCATATGAAAAATAATTGTGTTGGATTTTGAATTGTATTTTTTGAGAATTTTTCATTTTTTGTAGATGCCTACATTACATTACATATATTTGTTGTATGTCATTGTTTTTAAATTTTATACACCAACAACACAATAGAACTTATGGTTTTATTCGCCGCTCCGGGTGGTAAGATCAACCGTAACAAAAAATACGGTAAAACATCGTATTGTATCTGATTTAAAACATAAAACTTATTAATGTAAAAATGAGTGTCATTTTGGTTACATCTTACACAGTTACTTACCTGGCCTTGTTATCTCTGCCATTTTGCCTGGGAACCAAATTTGAAAGAACAAAAAATTACGAAACTATGTAGTCAAAATAAAAACACAAGTAAAATTCTTTCAATTCAACTTTCTTCCAATTATAGTAAATTTTGTTTGTTTGTTCATTTTCAATTTATTTTCTCATATACCCACAAAGTATATTTTTTATTTAATTAACTGATCATCTTTTCGTCAAGTTTTACTTCTTTGCCATTAGTACTATCAAAGTTTATTTAATTTAATTGCGATTTACCACATTTATGTACATGCAGAGTTGAAAGATCGTTAGGATCGAGTTGAAACAAGGTTGAAATTCAACTCGCGTTTAAATGACACTATTTCAACTCAACCCAGTAAGAAAAGTAGAGTCAAGTCGAGGAGTCGAGTTAACCCTGTTTTGACTCGACTCGCGTTTATATGATAATTCAACCCGGGTTGAACGAGGGTCCAACGCTGCATGTAAACGTGGTAATTGAAATTAGAAATACTGCACTTGTTTAATTTTTAGTATTTGCTCCTAATGTTTTGGTATATCTTGTATTATTAATATTAATATGATATGTTTTTGATTTTCTGTCACATTACAAGTTTTTTTACTATTTTTATTATCTGTTATTGTTTTGGTACACTTTAAAACTAAAAAAAAAACTATGCAAAAGATAAAAATAAAACCTCTGTTACTATCCACCCTAATACAAATCCTTTTACTAAAGCTTTTATGCATTTTTAATGTGTGTACACTGTACAATGACAACAATAGAGAGAAGCTTTATTTTGAGAATTATGGTTTTTATAAGTAAGAAAAGTTTACGACAATTTAATGAATATTTGAATGGGGCCTGTCAAAAGCCCAAAAATAATTTTTACGAAAATGTCGCAATGGACAAAAAGTCTGAAATGAGTGACAGATGTCAGTTTTCATATGATAAGAATATTTTGTGTTTTTAGAATTTTGGAATACAATGTTATGTTTAGTATAATAGAATTTTTCCCTGAACAATTATAAATGTCTTTATAGTTCATTTATATATTACAGCTACATTTAAATATAAATAAAAATGATTAGGTATATCCAGCTATAGTATCCGAAGCCAATTCGACTATTGTGACTTGATGAAAATAATGTTTAACAGAGCGCTATTTTTACGTTAATACATTTTTAGATAATGTTAATGATTGTTAGCTAAATTACCGACGAAGGGCTAATTAATCTCGGAACAATTATAGATTTGTAACATATTTAGAATTTAATATTACAATAACTCCCATAATAACTTTAATACTCTTTTTATGTATGCGGCGAGCAAAATTGATCTCATGACTGATTGACTAATTACCAGTGCGTGATACCTTAAAATGGCGTAGGCGAACTGTATAGCCTGTACAATGGACCGGACATAAATCGTTTCGTCAAAGTTAGTCGACTGAGATGGTTGGGACATGTGCAACGAATGGAAGAATACCATATACCTAAAAGGCTGCTAAAGACAAATCCAGTTGGAACTAGAAGTGCTGGAAGGCCCAGACTCAGATTGAAGGATGCCACAACCAGAGATTTGAATGCGATCCAAGTACGAAACTGGCAGTTGTTGGCGGTGAATAGGCCCCGACCATCGGTTGTAGGACCAGGATAAGTAAGTAAGTATTCTATTATTTATGAAATAAACTTTCAACAATTTTAAAAGTTAAAAAAGAGAGTGTGAACGCTAACAGTTAGCTATTTAAGCTCTACAAAATTTAAATGAGCGAAAAATTTTGCATTTATTGTACATTAAATAATATTAAAAATATTTGAGTGGAAGCAAAAGACCGACATAAACTGTACATTTACGTTCGTATTACTAAATTACTTGTAGTTCACTGAGAGTTTTCATTTAGTTTTTAGTATAGAATGAAAACCAAAGTTAAAACTAATTTGTTTTCAATTATTTGCTCCGTTCAGTGCAGCATTCAATAAAACTAAAAGCTCAACGAAAGCTAACGTCTACATGAAGTTTTAACGTCATTATGTATGAGGATGGAAAGAACAACAACAGAATTGCATTCTATACCAAATACCTATCTTCCCTATTCATATACAGATATAGAATTCTTTGGTACTTATAGAATTGTATAGTGTAGTGTGTGTGGTAGAGTTTTCCTATTTATCTTTATAGTTTTTAGTTTTCTGTTTAGCTTTATTGAATTTTTCCATAAAATGTATAAGCGGCGCTCTCAAAAATAAGGAAAATATTTCATAAAATCTATGCCAACACATTACAAACAATATTGTGCATTGGAATTAAGGTATGAGTGGAAAAGGTGACAAAGGGCTAATGATGTGAAAAGAAAGCAGTGAAGCGATAACGTTCTACTATATAATAATTAACCTAGAAATTGAAAATAAAAAGACAACTTTAAAATAATAAAAAGGATATTTAAGCTGAACCGACCGAAAACGTTCCTTTTTAAAAAATCACCAAAAAACGGTAGAGATGATATGTTCGATTATATGTAATTTTCTTCCAGATTTTTTTTCAATTAATTTTACAACCATATTGATTCAATATATCTCACGAGTGCCCCTGTGTTTTTTGTTGAGGTTAGGTTAGGTTAGGTTTGGTGGCGGCGCCTAAATGCGCCTTCAGGATAGACCACATAGCTATTCCACGTTTTTTTACTGTACCTCCTCTTACTGGATATGACAATCTCTTTTTTGTGAAAATGTAGCGCTTACGGTATTTCTTTTATGAAACCTTACAAATGCTCGCCATTTCAGCGACACTTTAAAGTCGTTGCCATTCTTGAGATAATGCAATTATTTAGTCGGTTTTTAAATGACCTCTAACCACCTGGCCTTAGATTCATCTCAACATACCAGAGAAAAACATTTTCATGTTTCCTCCAGTTGGATTTGAACCCGGGACCTCCCTCTCCAAAGGCAGCCACTCGATTCACAAAGCCATTTGGTCGGTATTGATGTTTTGATGTTGATTTAGTGTTCTCTATATATTTTGTCCATGGGTAGTGTTATTTGAAATTATGTAACCAAATTTTATTAAACAGTCAAAAAATCTATACCTACATACATACAAAAACCATATATGTATGTAGGTAGGTAAAAAAATCAATTCCGCCAGAAACGCTAAGCTTTCACAACGTTTATTTAATTTAACATTTTTTATGATAATATTTAGAGTAGAGGGAGAGAGGAGTTATAGACAATGTTCACAAAGTACGATTATAATTTAATTCTGAGTGTACATTCAACAATTTAATCAGATTATAATAATATTAACACAATAATATGTCGTTATAATAGATATTTTGTATATATATATATATGTATGTATATAGAAATTCTATAAATTTATTCATTGAAATCTCTGCATGACATCATATCGCCATCATTTTCTTAATTTGGTTTTCAATTTGGAAATAAATCCGCAACAAAATGCCATTTTGCTGATAAATTTTGTTTATCCAGCATTTATGACCAAAATCGACAATATGCACGTACTCACAATAATATAGCTTCAGAATATGGGATATACAATCATCGATCCAATAATAAAATTTAAAAAAAAAAAAAATTGCTTCGGTCTCAGATGTTAACTATCTATATTCTCTATATGATTGAAGTTGTCCGATTGGCGCTTAATTGACATTGTCGCCATATTGCATTTATGAAATAATGGCACCCATTATTTATTATGCAGGACAGCAAGTTTCGCTAAAATTTCTCTTAGGTATTCTCGTGTAGTATAACAATTATATAAATGACAGATGTTATTGGTGCCCTCTAGCCTAGCACTCACTATAGAATGGTAGCTGGGGTAACAGGTACTTGTACTATATAATGTATATATATAATACAGAATGGTTGATGGGTTACGTTAAAGGATGTGTGCTGATGCTGGAAGGAATGGGTATAGAACCGTTTCATAGGAAACGCACGATTTATTTGTTTTGTTGTTTTAAAGAGTTTTTGTCGAAACTTTTTGGATATAATAAGATAAAAGAAAATCGAGAAGAGAAGCTTTTTATTTGTGAAAGTGATCTTAGTTCGTCGAAATTGGTTTATCCGATAATTTCAAAATTACATATTATCGAACTAACTTTTGTTTAACTTTTGTGTGTGGAATGTCTGTGCAACAAGAAGAAGGTTGGCTTTTGAATTTTAACGATTATTGATAGGTATATGTACAATTGTACATTATATGGATAAGAATTGAACATTTTTCTAAATTTAATTATATTATGTGATAAATATAGATACCGTAAAGTTTTATTCATATTTATGTACCTTTTCTATTTAAATAAAATCAGCTGAGCGTTGGAGAAACACTGAACAAATTTCATTACTAAGCATTGTAGAGCAAAACTATTTTATACTGAAATATGAGTAACAATATCAATTATATATATATATATATCGATCAGTAACAAAGCGTTCATAATACACATTAAACAGTTTTTGAATATAAAATAGTTAATATACAGTCAAGAATCCAACCAAGATTTTTATACCCTTATGAAGTCAATCAAAGGGTATTATAACTTTGGAATTTGGACAGTAAGATTTATTATTATTAGAATAAGATCTCTATTGTTTTTGGAACAAAACGGACTAGGTATAGGGGAGTGGCGGGGGTCACTGTACCTAATTTTTATTATTATTCATTTACTCGAAAAATATTGAAAATGTAGAAAAAAAGGATATGACAAAAAAATTAAGATTTCATACATAGACTAAAAAAGTTCCACAACTGCAATCAATTTTACGTAATTTCTAGGTTTTTTAATCATTTGTATTCAATGTACTCAATATGCATTTGGTAGTACAACAAATGCATATTATAATTAGCGGTTAACTTTACTGGTTTTTTTTTAGATCTTGAAAAGTGTCGTCGTAAGTATAATTTGGTCATTCATCTCTAAAATTCCATATTTATTTTAATATAAATAAATAATTTTAACTAACGTTTAAAATTATTTTTAACCATAAATTTGTACACTTATTAGTTATTATTATGTAACCACCATTAATTCGTGTAAAACAATCGTTTTGTAGTATTTACACCTAACTATACCGACATAGATAATAAACTTATAATACAAATAAATTTATAAATTAATAATTTATTGAAAACGGAATTTATTTTGACTATTCATGTACTTTGGGCATTTCGTACTTAAACAAAATAAGTGTTACTCATTGTGTAAACGCAATTTAATTTCTGTTGTTATATACATTAATGTTATTAATCGAAAATAATCTAAGGTCATGCGACAAAAGCAAGTAGATATTATGACTGGCGTCTATAACAAATTTCCCACACCCTATCACAAACGAAAATGCCACTTTAATCCTAAATAAACAAACAATTATGTTAAAGAATAATTTTCCGTTAAACAAATCAAATAGTTTTGTGACCCTTATTCTTATCATTGTCCGACATATATATCCTGCTATCATAACATAGTAATCCGTTCCTCTGTATACACACATACATACAATACATACATATATGTAAGTATATTGTGACAAGTATATCCAAATCCAAACACTCCATTCTACAAATTGTTACCCTTCTCAAAGGAAAACAATTTCTTCGTTCCCATTTTCTCTACAACTGTTTCGATGTATAACAATGAGTGGTAGTGGTAGGATGAAGCTGTACTGGGTATGCCGTCACGTAGACAAAAAGCTAAAAAGTACAACAATTCGATTTAAAGTTTACATAAAGTTAAGAAGCCTTGTTAGAACAAAAAGAAGACAAAGAAGCGTCAGCCATAACAGCCAGCAAACATCTGATACGGATGAACTTGTACAATTTTACAATATATCTATATATGCAGCACAAATATAT
>JANSTT010018179.1:0-14528 GCA_026745375.1 Platyura marginata
CAAAATCGGCTGAAAAATGGCGGAGTTATTCAACATTTCAATAGGCCCTGTCTAGATGGCGCACCCTGTACATAATAAGGATTACAAGAAGTATCGATTAATCCTTTTGTTGTATTTTTTTGAAACTAAAAAAAAGGAAAAAATTTGAAAATGAACTTAATTTGTTATTGTTACTTATTGTTCCAATACAAAACGTTAAACTATTCATTTATATAGTGTGATTTACTATTTTTTATCCAATAAGAACATAAATATTTGATGTATTTAAAAACAAATAAAATTAAAACAGATTTTTAGCTATAATTCAAAAAGTTGAAGTTACAAAACTATAAATATTATTACTTTCATTATAAAAATACCTTTAATTTGATGTATCACACATGAGCTACTTCAAAATTAAAAAAAAAATATTCCTTAAACCATATAGAGGACGATTTGAGAATGCAAAATTATGAAACTTTGTAAGTCTATTGATTTACCTTAAATAGTCTGTACACAGAAATTAATTTGCCAGATGAAAGAAAAAAATCTTCAAAGAGTAAGTATACATCCTTAAAAAGAATATTTCATATTTATTCTATTTTTATTTAACATTTTTTTTTATGTGTGCAAATTTGTTAGTTCCTTCAGATAAAATGTTTATGAAGTGTTTATATGGTAAAAAGTCCACAAATCCAGTTGCAGTCAGTCAGGATATTTATAATACACGTACTATACGTTTGTGTAGCAACCCAACGTATTTTAAACATTAGTTCTTTTCACATTCAGGCATTAAATGTACGTACATAAAAAATTTTTATATTGTACATTGTAGATATTTTTTTAATTAAATTTACAAAGCAAATTGAATACTGTTTCAGAGAGGATGTTGCTGGTGCTATATCCTGTATGTATATGCTAACTTTAGTATGCGCAGCCATTTGTGTTACATAATAATTACTTTCTCTATTAAATTGCTTACAGTAGTTATTACTTATAGTACGCTATAGCTATTTTTAAATTTTGTAGGTAAATATTAGTTATTGTTATATGAACAACATTAACTCATTTAGAGACCTACTGTATATATTTGTAACCTCTCCTAATTTGTAATATTAACAATAGGAGGCAATTTTTATGAATAGTCTTGATGCTCAGTGTATAAATTTTAAGCTAAGAAGTTGAGATAGAAACATAATTAAAATGATATCCTTCGGTAGGCTACACCAAAAAGTTTAGCGCCCATAAAGATGCATTTAGCTCCTTTTCTAATTTTGTTTAATTTTTAGCGATCGCCTCATATTCTGGTGCCGAGAATGCGTCAAATAGGTCTGCTTCTCTTAAACTCGAGATTTTCATACATATAATCTAGCAATTGGAAATGTGTCATCACTGATGCAAAGTTCTTAATAATTAAATTAATTAACAAAGAGAAAACGCTAAAAGAGCAATAGAAAAAGTCTCCGTACCCATCAAATTTCTTATAAAATGGCATCGCTATTAAATCGGTGATATAGTCCAGAAAAAGGTTTGAAGTTAGATTAATCCCAAATTAGAATTAGGAAAGTTATAATAATACAATATTAGAGTTAGAGTATTATATGCATGTAGAATTTCCATAGACCTACCGCCATAAGATTGAGCTTGAGTTAAATGGTTCTTTAATAGCCAAACAAAATATAAATCGATATACATATTTCCAGGATAAAATGTTTTTTTGTTGCTGATGTATAAATATCATATCGTTGTCAGCTTTAATATTATTAAAACCTCATCAGCAAAATTAATGAATCACTATTAACTTTTTCGCAAGACATTTTGTGTCATATAACTAATTGATAAGTTCAATAATGTAACGACCACATCGTCCATTACATGTGGTTTGCTTTTATTTTATTGTATTATTTATAGTTTTGTAATTTGCCACCATTCAACATTTTTTCGCTACATTCCTTGTTTATTTTTAACGTAATAGAAAAAACTACGAGAGTCATTGAGAGGATTTGAGAATAATGAACAGAAAAAAGAAAATTACTTCTTGTCTGACCATCAGGAATGATGACAACCTTCAAACATATGCTGAATCCCTTCTCATCCAAATTAGAATTAATAACTTTTATGAAGAAAAAAAAACGGAAATCAATAAAAAAAATTTTAAATATAAATTCATTAGCTTTTTCTTAACTTTCAAATCTTTATTTACACTAAGCATGTAAATAGTGGCCACAAGTCAGATCACCATTAGGTAAAATAACAATATAGATATTAAATATCTGCTTAAAATTATACTTTACTTGTTCTATTATTGCATATTTCAATATTTAATTCCCTTTATTTAAATATGTACATTAGGGTGGTTCATTTTTTAAATTAAAATTTTATTTTCACGATAAAAAAAGACAACAAATCTTAGACTTTGATGGAATAAAATTTTTAAAAACGAACCACACAAGGGAAAATCTAAAAAAAAATGAAATATCTTGGTAACGGTTCACCCTTTTTATAAATTGTATGAATCATTTTTTATGTAGATTTTTCAGATCTATAACTTTCTTTTATAAAATTTTTCCTTAAAATCTAAAATAAAGACGATATATGTATATGAAAAAAAATGTAAATTTAATAACTTTAGGGGTTCTTGAAACAGATAAAGGCGACCGAAAATCAAAAAGTCGTAGAAGAAATAGTGTTTACTATAAAAAAAGACATAAAATGTGCCTTTTTAGAATTTCGAAATCTTAAAAAAAGGTCCGTACATCGAGTGAACTACTCTAATGTACATTGCATAGTTATATCAATGCCTCACCATCAATTATTCAAATTTATTTTGCACAATGCACATGCATAGCCTTGCATATACGATATTATAATAGGAGTTCAACACACAGCAGCTTACCTGGACTATCTAAAACAGTACAAATTCATAACACCACAAAATACACACAAAAACTTATTCTAAAAATAGCAAAAGCTACCTAGCTGTCTATATATATATATATATATATATATATATATATATATATACACGATAGGTATAGGTATTTATATGGAACAAAACTCAGCGAAAAGCAAAAAGCAGCGCCTATATGTATACTCATACCAGCGAACCAGGTATCCAGTCAGCCAGCTCCATCGAACCCCAGCCACCTGTTGTAACTTGTAAACGTATTGAAGTCATCCAGCTAGAGAAGGGACGATATGAATGTTGAACAATATAACGCATTGTTTGTTTCTTTTATACACATATGGAGCGTTCCATTATAATTTTGTTAACACTGTTAATATGTTTGTCGTGAAAATTAAGTTTGATTACAATTGAATTATCTTTTAAATGTTTAGTTAAAAGTTTCATGTTATTGTTAGAGTAAGAAATAAGGCTTAGAGATTCGACCAGTCGAAATAGACGTTCTCCTGGTAGTATTCAGCTTAGAATAAATGATACTGGATTTGCTAGGCCAAAGATCGAACTTATAATGAAAAATTAATTTATCGGTTTGATAAAGAGAAGAAGCCCACCAATTTTTATTTTTATTCTATAGGTCCCTCGAAAAATGTAAAAACTATTCCTCAAATTCAAATCGATAATTGTTTGCACTAAACATTCGTCAATTTCCTTATGTGTGAGAGTTTACTTTAATCGACTGAGAAATTGAACGCACCCAAAAACTTCCTCCCATCAAATTGGAAATGCCAAATACACCATTTTGTTTTTCTGATAATTAAAATTGTCACAGTTTACAAATGATATCCAACGACTGCCGGTTTCTACAATGTTCGTCATATTCTCGATAAAAAGTTTTCCTCAATCCAGGCAATAAGATATTTTTAAAACTTTTCTAATTTTTTTTTTTCATATGTACCTAACCTATGTATATACATATCTATATATGTATGTTTGCATATGTATGTAGCAGTATACATATATTACAAAAATATGAAAGAATGAAATTCCATGAGGGTTTACAATATATGTACGTGTACCGTACATGTTTGCCCAAGTCAAATTTCATTTTCTCTACCGGTTTTTCAATATCAAGATATCATATAGAATACCTATGACCTACATATATTTGTAAAAGCGTGTATGAACCTGGAACGCTGAATAATATATAGGTTAAGGTTTTGTAGTGACGCCTTAGGTAGAATTTATTAGTGGTAGGTACATACGTTCATTTTGAGTAAATTACATGGATGTACCTCGGGTACATAATGTACATAAAGTGATATGAAAACGACACAATAGCTTTTTGTACCTATCCTTTACTGGAAATATGGTTGCAGCGCTTTGATTTTCTTTTATTTGTTATAATGGCCACTTACTCAGTAGGCAAGTATACCAAAATGTTTTAATGTTTACAATGCTATACATACATATACCTCTGGCATAGGTACATTACATAAAAATATACAAAATTTAAATGCAAAATGACACTTTTTCTTCATATTTTTTTAAATTAATTTTCACCTGAATACCCAATTGGAATGAGAAAATTCGTAAATTTTTCATTAACAGTCTGCTATTAAGTTTTTTCTTACACAATCCAGGTATATTATCAAAATTAGGTAAAATTTATTTACCAAAATTTTACGTAGTACAATAAAAAACTTTTCGAATAATTTTTTTTCTCAATATTTTAATGATTCTGGCATAAATGTGGGCAATGCTTGAACCATACAATACATACATACATACATATATACTTACATAATTTTAAAGTTCCCATATACATATATTAGCTACTCAGAATTAATGCAGGGTACCTAATTTATTATATTTGATTGACTGTTGCTGCTAATCATTTTCATGATTACTTTTTTTTCTTCTACAGAAAAGTAGAAGTACAGTATTTGAATAAATTAATTTTCAAAGAGCTTTCACTTATATACATATATATATATATGTATATATATTTTTATTTAAGCTTAAGTATCTATTCATTACGAATATACAAGTACAATAATAACAATTTAATAAAACCGTAAATCTTTCATTCTATATAAGAAATTTAATTTTACTTGATGAAGATGATGAAGTAGACCGTCATAAGCATTTCAGCTATTTAGTACCAGGTATATTGTGTTAATAGCGTTGTACAATGTACATACATACAAAGTATGTACACAAAATCACGAAAAATCTGTAACGTTTTTAAAAATTACGGAAAAAAGATTTCGTGTGAATGCAAAATATTTTTATTCATTTTACACCTTATTTAAAATGAATTAATTTAATGTAGTATTTGAAAATATAAACCAAAAATATGTCACATGACATCTCATTCAATTTCACTGTTATTCTAGATATTGTCTATCTATCTATCTATCTATATACACCTATACATATAAAGAAAAAAAGTTATGCAGGAAGGATAGAGGTGAATGAGAAAGTTTAGTGTGGGAAACCGTGTATCTTTTACTTAACAGCTTTTTTAGCGTGGAATCAAAAATATTGTAATTTACAAGCAGTTTTATATCTATTGAGTACACCAATTGAATTCAACCTGGGCAAAGCCGCGTGCTTCAACTAATTATAATATATTTTTGATCGTTCTGTTGGATCGGTTGGGACAACCGTTCGTTTATTTATACAAAAATTACAGTATGGCTGTGAGTCGCAATCATTTTGTTGTTGTTGTTTATAAATATTTTAAATCAATTTTTCTATACATCTGCACATATCATTGGTGATCTTAAAAAAAAGCATAATTATATATAGGTTAGGTACATACTCGTACGTAATAAGCTCTAAAGGATTTAGTTATTTAAAAAAATTCGCTGTTATTTAAAAATATGGCATAAAATTAATTTATTTCTAATGAAGAATTTCCGAGAATTCCGTCTCTTAGGTATACATTAAGGCATAAAGACTGTCTAACTATTTCTATAATCCATCGACTAAAAAGATTAAAGGAATTTTTCGAAAATCTTTTAATCAATTTTTCGCTTAATTAAAAGAGTATGTATGATTGTATGTGTATAACTACATTATAATTATATGCATATAAATCAATATTAATGCATCTCTATAGAGCAATTTTATGGAATGTCACCTGTGAGGTACCCATGTGATTTTGAATTCATAAAACTTTTATCATTAAAAATAACTTTTTTTGAAAATTCGCTGGAATTTATTTCATATATCCTTCTCTATCATCAATATCAACTAAAAGAAATGATGTAGCCTTTGATCTCTAAAAAGTTTGTGTGCTGAAAATTATAATGAAAATATGTTATCCTAGAGTTTTCAGATTATATGTACAATTGTACATAAAACAACTTCAGCGGTAAGAAATGTCTTAATTTGAAAAACTCTAGAAATTACATTTTCACTTCTTCTTGAAAAATTAATATTAAATAGGCTGCTAAGAAAAAACAGTGTGCTTCCATCAGATGTGCGGTTTTAGTAGAATTGAATGTACGTTTTGTTTTCATTCATCATCATCTAGATCATTTGACTTTCCATTAGGGAGCATTGGCTTACATTGACGACTTAAGAATTCTTTTACTTCAACGTACTTCAGGTATTTCAAAGTTCCATAACACTGCTCAAACTCAAATTGTATGATTATTGGCAATAAAATACAAATAGTTCCTTTTACCTGTTTCGTCCTTCCTTGTTTTATTTAGTGAATGAAAAGACAACTATTAAAAAGATTTGGTAATGGGACCATTTTCAATAAGAACTTACATTTTATAAAAATCTTCTATATTTATATCTAAGATGTTACAAGACAAGCTAACTTATCATTTCGTGACATTTATTATGGAAGAATAGACACATTTAATTTGAATTTTGTATCAAGGATGGGTATACACATGGGAGAAGGATTGATGGTATTTTCGAGTAGTTCATTGTCAAATTTCAAGTCTCTAACTATACAAATTCAAGTATGAGAGAGAAATCACGCACATTCTATAAAATTTATGTAAGTAAAGGGGGGTGGAATATTTGGTCCATGTACGTACATACATATATCCAATTTTGTATTTTTGTATGAAAATGTTATCACACCAATACCATTTTCTACTATTTACCACATACCTACGAGTATATACCGTCCTCGTTGGTGGAAGCAAAAACATTTCATTAGTTAACCCATTACAGGCTAGTAGTGCGAAGACGCATGATTTTTGATTTGGGTCTATTTGGTAATTTTCCTTAGCTGTAGTACCTTGGCGGAATAAAATTTTAGCGATTTTTTTTTCTCAAGAAATCGTAAAGAATAGTAAAAAGTTCTAAAATTAAAATTAAAATTACTATTAGAACTACATATATTTGACGTTAAAAATTTGTTGGACGCGATACGTGGTTTTTTACAGCAGCCTGGTGAGCACGAACGTGACTCGCCCGAACCGAACCTGACGCCATACCTTCATAGGTATTTCCATTAAACGTAGTCTCTGGGTAAAGTTTTATTGATTTTGGTCCATAGGGGACCGCAGAGCTCCCTCAAATGGGTTAAGTATACCTACTTTGTTTGGATTTATTAATATGTAGATTAAGTTTGAAGAATGTATTTGATGTTCTGCTGTAATACAACAAACGCACCCAATATTGTTATACAACAAAAAAAAAGGAGATTAGAATTTATTATGGGGGCATATCAACCGTACAAAAGTTAAAAATCTTCAATACATTTATGTTGCAAGCCAAAACGAATTCTATTAGTATTAGTATACACAATCAGGTAAGAAGATGTTGAACCATCGGGCAACGGTAGATGTGCGTCATCGCATATGTCACTTATGTCACATTACGCAGTCAATGTAAAAAAATAAAATAACCAAATATTCACAAAAACCATACCTCCTTCCATTTCAGATCTCTATTTAATTGATGGATAAAGGAAAATCATTTTCATAAAAAATAAATCGCTTCATTATACCTACATTGCTATGCCTCTTTCATGTTTAATCCTTAATACTTTACAAAGTACATTAAATGAAAACACTTATCCGGTATACGAACTTCAATTTTCATTTTATACCTCAATCAATGTAAAATTTCTTATCCCAAAAGCTTTATTCGAAATGGAAAAGACTTTAAAGAGTGGAAACCCAAAAATTCAGATTTCGTCTGTTACCATTCCCATAAACAATCAATTTCTTTTGTAGATTTAAAATTTGAATAATTTTCATGAATTTCTTTTTGTATTATTTAACGCAAAAAAGAACAATTTTTGCGGCAGGTATTTCATGCCAGTTCACTCACTCGTAGAATGTTGACGATTTTTAGCATTCCAACCGAAACCTATTTCGCCCGCCTGTCTTCTCAGATAAGGCTTTTCTCTTACCTTTGAAGAAAACATTTTCTGAATAATTATGTCAATTTTAATCAAAACGTTGTAATATCCGCAAAATGATGTGCGTCACGATAAACATCAAGATTGAGTCAAAATGTGTTTAAGAAATAATTTAAGGAAATTAGATCTTAAGTCGATACGACTCCTATTGAAAACGTTGGTGATGGATAATATTTCCAGAAATGTATTTATACAATTAAATATAGCTTTATCTTGATTTGTGTCAACGATATGGGTGGATATAATGTACGTGTCTGGATATGTATAAGGAAACAGTTTGACGTAACCAGGGATGGGAATGTATACATAGTTTATTTAACAAAAAAACTATCAGGTAGTTTACGCCTGATTATGATTACTTATTTTATTAATACAACAAATAAATATTGTGTAAATTTAATACAAATGATTAAAAATTTTAGAAATTATATAAAATTAATTGCAGCGCCATAACGGTAGGTCGTGGAACTTTTTGATCTTTTTATTTTTTTTATTCTGTATAATTTTTTAGAGTAAAATGAATTAATATAGATTTTCTATTTTTAACGCCAATCCTTCCATTTCCACCGTTTAATGTGCAATATATAATCATTCTTGCCTGCGTGAGATTTTCTATTTTACTTATTTTGTCACCAGATTACCGTCTAATCTATACTGCATTAAAGTTACAGTCGAATTACCAGCGTTAATCTTCCTAAATACACGTAATGCTTAAGGGTGATTTACTGTTTGGCGTTTACACGCGAAAATTGGTATAATCGCGATAATGGTAGCTGTCAAGTGTAAATATTTTGACGAATAAAATAAATTAAGAATCATTTATGTATATGGAATAATCTTAAAATAATAATGAAAAATACTGGCAACATTTGATTTACGCAACCACCAAAATTATGGGTGATTGCGCAATTCAAAGGTTTTAGAAAAAGGATTTAAACATTTAAGCATATTCGAGATAAAAATTGTTAATTTGTTTTGGTTTTACTCAACATGTACGTTAAAAAAATGGTCTAGACTCTAGGTCTAGATGTTCGTCAAACCCCCAATTATTTTTTTTCTTTTATTTTCTTCCGTCAATATTTTTTTTTAAATAATCCCAAGATGATTACTACTTAAGTTTTTGAAGGGCATAATAATGACGTAAGATAATCATTTATCGATGTTTAATGTATACAAATTTTAAAAGTGGAAAAAAAAACATTTGCAATAAATATTGCATCACCGCAATGGGAACCTTTGTCCTATATAAACTAAATTTTGATCGCTGAGATAATTATGTGAAAAAAATAGGTATTCTCTATAATTTCCCCCTTTTTGGCCTATCTTTATAAATCACTGTTAATGTACTACATAATTATTACACGCCACTGAATTCACATTTGAATTCACATTTATAAAAAATGATCACATTAAAGTTTTAGGAAAAAGGACCAATTTTAATACATTTATTAATAATTGCGGGAAATATTTTTTCAATCTCTATAGTTTAAATTAAACGTTCCGTCTGCTTTAATAATCCGATTAGTTCATCAAATTATTAATAATATGCGAATGAATATATTATTACGGTTACATCATTTTAATCAGTTTATGTTGATGATATCATTGAATAGGCAACATAAATGTAACATTTAAATATAATCCGCAAAAGGAACTTCCTTGTATGTATATTCAAAGATCGTACATTATATTGCTAAGATCTTGCATTATGGGGAGCTTCGCAAATGTAAAGGTATATGTATCTTTGACCTAATAATTTATGGCACACTTACGGGTTTACATTTACTGGGAAAATTTGAAAACATCTCTCTGTAATAAACCTTTATACGTAGTAAATCTGAAAATGGGTTATATGGAGGTGAACTCTAAGTTATGGTGGTTATGTGGATGGGGGACAACGAATAAAATTGGTCACGGTTGGAGTCTTATTGAAAAAGTTTTAAATGAGAAAGGTACGGTAAAGGTAACTTATTAATTTCTTGATTGAAATTATCTTCGTAGAAATTACTTAAGTTTTTCTTTTTCATAATATCATTAGTTAGTATTATAGAGTACATTTTCCAAAAGTTCAGAATTTTTTCAATCAATATATTTTTTATTAATTTGTATATGTAGTTTTGATAAAAAAAAATAATTTTTTTTTCTAATTACATACCGCTGAAATATAGAATTCCAATGATAATTATTATTTTCATTGAAATTTTCTACATTACCTTTAATTGATAACTGGAAATTATAATTTTCGTAGTATAAAATCATAATATTTAAGATATTTTCAAGATATTTTCAAAAGTATCGATAAAATCATTCGCCATAATTTCACACCTGTTTTGACTTCACTAAACCAAACCGCTTTAATCAAATTCCTAGAAAAATCGTTGTTTCAGCGTAGTGACTCTACACTTTTCACTAATCCAATATTCTTACATAAATAAATCCAATGTCGTTCTATGGCGCTATAAGGCAAGAAGGGTGGCACTTCAAATAATACACAATATTTTATTAAAAAAACGTGATATACAGAAAATAAATACATAACATAAACCAGTGTCATTGCTAGGGGATGATAAGGTGTTTTATATTATTCGAAAACAATTTCAAACTGCTTTTACGAGCAGAACTGTGCGGGTGCCGTTTGACGTCATACAAAGATATTAAAAAAAAAAAAAAAAAAAAAAAATGGGTTTTTTTTTTATATTTCACATTGCAACAACAGGCATAATACGAAGATTATTTACCGCAAATATTTAAATCTCTTATTCTTTTCAAAGCTCTGCTGCCGTTTCCATATTCTACATATATAAGGGAAAGTACTTAGTTCTTTGTTATTTCATATTCATAACGGAGTATATTTTCCATATAGAAAAAAATAGGCTGATGATGGGTGATGTGGGGGGGTCATACAAAATGTGGGCGAACGAATAGGTAGATGGATGGCTGTGATATAAGGGGAGATTAAATTTTGATAATGTTGTTTTTTGAACGGGAAAATTTTACCCTTTATATATAAAAACATTAATAATTTTGAAAAAATTAAATGATTTTTTTTTTTTGGCTACTGTTTGGTATTAACCCTTTTTATGTTCACTATAGCAGAATGAACATAGAAATTGATCGATACAACGTCGACTAAACAAATGAAAAATTATTTCAAAGAAAAATTAAAAGCAAACAATTCAAATTGATTAAGGGAGAAAAAAAAGGTTGACATTATTAACCCTAAATGTATATTAATTGTGTTTTATTATATGGCCTAATCTATTCTATATAGCAATTAATTACGATGTACATATTAATATTCAGTATTATTATTAATATTTAGTTTAAATTTTTTTAATTAAGTACATTACATTAGGTACATGTGTATGTATATTCTACATAGGATCACTTACATACATACTAGAATATTTATTTTATTTTTACTTGAATTAAAAAAAATTAACAATCAATGCAATGCAATGCATATTTAATTTTCAAATTCTTATGTAATTAATCATCATCATCATTACTTTTCCTGTTCCCTTTGAGGTACTTAGTGATATTTGAATTTAAATAATTTTATTAATAAGCAAATTGTTCAATTACACGATGGTTCGAATGTTAAGTCCATGGGTAAAAACCCTTTCTTGTTTTCGCTCGAGTAGTAGTTGGTTTTTAAAATTACAAAATATTAAATATCAAAATGATGGGTTATTATTTTACCCTGGTGCTACTTACCGGCTCTTCTACCGGTATGAACAGATACCTACAAAGCTGTGACGGCTGTAAATAATTAATGATCCAATTATCATGGGACTATTAAAAAAAAACCTACGATGGAATAAAATGACAAAAAAATTTATCATATATTTGGTGGTTTTTAAAAAGTGACGCAATTTCTTAATATTAAGGATGTGGTTAAATATTAAGGATGTATTTTTATATTATTTTGCAGCATTTTTTGCCAGAACCCATTTAGTTTGAATATTTTCATTGTGAATGTTTCCGTACATTTTCCATTTTTTGAAAACGTTAAAGCCGTTAAGGACCAAACTCAACTCAACTCAACAAATTTAGTTGATCTGTATTTTTGGTTTTACTCTTTTGTTTCACGCCGACATTGTTATTTACCTAAAATATATTCCGAATAGAAAAAAAATTATTTAGACCAAATTTTTTTTAAACTACCTTTATATTATTTTTATTAATGCTTAAGCCATTGACGCCGGCTGTCCCCATTTGAGGACGGGTACTTTAATTATTATTTTTAAATTATTTTTAATTATAACTGACTACTTTTTTACTGGTTTCATTTAAGTTTTATTTAGATAGAACGATTTTTATTAAAATATATGTCCCTATGGATTATATATACCTACTTATTTATGGATTATTGGGGTATCATTAAGAAAAATTATATTAAAAAAAATAAACAAACATAACGAAAAAAAAAATCACATTTCAATCATGAATTTGGAATGTTTGTTGTATTGGAAACAGAGAATGAGGTATCCTCTTCAAATTTAGTGGCAATTCTAATTTGTATCATTGCTTTGGAAGTTGTTAGGCATTTTCCATTTCAATGCACTTAAGAGTGATCACCGTATCTATGTAGTACGAGTATATATATATATATACAATTGTGCTACAAATATCTCTTCTCTGAGTCATTTTGAATAATGTATAAAGGAAAAACCATTTCCAAAAATGTTATCTAATATAAATCGTTTGGAAATATTTAACTCAATGAAGTTAATCGAAATTATATGGGAAATTAATCTGTGGTTAGTTACAACCAAACTGTCACGTAGCTACAACATTATGATTGGTTCATGCTATATATATTAATGTTTGATTACCTACCTTTGTATATTAAAATTAACCATACCAATATATATATGTACCTATGTATGTACTGTAAATATGTACTTGTACAATTATATATCGTCTCTTCTATTACAGTTCCAAGAAATTATACCCATTAAAGTTAAATCAGGGATTAAAAACGTTATTATTACAGAATATGTAAACGAAAATTACTTCATCAAAAACTAACTGAATTCTGATCGATTATAATTGATTCCGATCGATTTTCCTCTATTCTGATAATGTCTCTAAAAATTGGGAACTTTCGTGCCGATCATCTGCGCGCGACACACAAAATTTTCAAAGTTGAATTGAAAACTCTGTAAGTTCTAGAAAAGTGATTCTGTAAGATTCTTGAAGATCATTTCAAGATTTCTTTTTTTTTACACAATTTATCCCATTTAGACAAAAATCAAAAAAGGAATAAAGTCAACAGTTGTACTTTATCAAAAACTAAAACATATACCTAATTACATATATTATTTATGATTCAATTGTTTTTAAATCATTCTGCTAAAATAATTTATGATCGATTTTGATCGATTTTAATCGATTCAGATCTATTTTCATCTATTTTGAAAATGTATCTACAAATTACACGCGACACACCAAATTTCTAAAGTTTAAATTAAAAGTTATGTAAAATCAGTACAGAGTGACCATTTGAAGATTTTTTTTTTTTTTGCAAAATTCATGCCTTTTAAAATTAAAAGCAATCAAGTTGACACAATTATCTCAGCCAGGCGAGTAGAAATAAATTTTGTCAATATTATGGTGGTGAGAAAGTATAAAAAAAAAATACTAAATTTTTTATTAAACTCTGTAAAAAAATCTCTAAAATTTATTGATTGTTGTTGTGCAAAAAAAAAGGTTGTAACATCGCAATCGGATTGTGTTTAACGCCCTAAATTTCCTTCTTCATCAATGTCAATAGATGTCACATATAAAAAGGCATCCAAACTCTGATTGAAATAAAATAAAGATTAAGCTTTTTCGAGTATACTTTACTTATATAATATTATGTAATAGAAACACATCCTTATTTCTGTAGAACCTTGTATATATACGTACATAGATATATGTAGGTATGTATATGTAGGAGTATAAAAGGGGAACATTGCTAATTAATGTAATATGTAATGTATTTATAGCTTTTTTTTCTTTTTTGTTTATCAATAGAAACTCTGCAGGATTGGTTTTTGACTATCTCAAATATCTAGGTATCGAAGTAATCAAGTAATGTTGCCAGGCAATAAATCAA
This sequence comes from Platyura marginata, assembly GCA_026745375.1. Taxonomy (NCBI): domain Eukaryota; kingdom Metazoa; phylum Arthropoda; class Insecta; order Diptera; family Keroplatidae; genus Platyura; species Platyura marginata. The sequence continues at coordinate 14,389 of JANSTT010018179.1, forward strand.
AGTGTTGATAATTATGTAAACGAAAAATTTGATAATTATGAGACAGGCCAAAATCAGAATTAATGATTATTTTGAAAACTTCAAATAATTATAAATTAACAATAGATGAGTATTTAGATAATCAAATTTTTGCTCGATAA
>JANSTT010018180.1:0-14522 GCA_026745375.1 Platyura marginata
TATTTTTAACTATTTCGGTAGCAGTCACAAGGTAAAATTTGTTTGCTTAATTAAATTGTTTTTAATAAATTTTGCCATTCAATCAAAATATTTAATCCATTTATTGACAAACTGAAGAATTGAATTTTTATATTTTGGTAATTCTGCAATCTCGCCCTCTTCTCCAAACATCTGAAATACCATTCAATATGATAATTCAATGCTGATCGTATAGTTTATGTATTAACTCAAGTTTTAGATTAACTATGTATGCAAAGTTTTTTTTTCAATTTAATTTTTCGATCAGAATTTAAGCTGTTTTCAGACATTCTGTGGTAAACTTGTGGACATGAAATTCTATACAAATCACTAGAAATATTCACAAATTAATTGAAAACGTTGAGACTAGTAATTTTAAAACAATTGAATTTGAATTTTCCCTTAGATTTTCAATGAAAATTCCTTAAGAAGTTCATATCTCCTAAACTATGGGACCATTGCTCAGAAAATTGTTTCTTTGCTGTTTCGAATATCTATCAGAAAAATAACAATTCGATCGTCGATCGTCCATCGTTAGGGTGGGACATTTCTATACAAAATATGTTTAAAAGTATACATATAGTTACATATGTAAAAGTAGAGAGATAGAGAGCCCCTTAGATGACTATCCCTAATAGAGATTTCCTATTACTGCAGTTATTTTGCGTCTCCTTTCGTAAAAAGTCTATTTAGCGAGCCTACGAACTATGGAGTCATTCATAAATGGACAAAAATGGCCATTTTGGCCATAAGTCATTTTGAATGAAAATAATCGCACTGAGTGCGCATATGTGAAATGGTGAAATATATTTTGCACTCGTACCACAGAAGGTACACCACCAATTTAATAGAAATGGACAATAGAAATTATAGCAAGTACGAGTTTATAATTAGAAATGAAATATGAATCAATTAAAAACCTATAATATGAATGATATGACTTTGGTTAGGATAACTGCATATTCTCAGTGATCATCTATGATCATCTGATGAGAGAGAGAATGAGAGAAAAAATGCATATAACTATAAAAACATAATTTAAGTTAATCTATTTATAAACTTACTAAAAAGAAATATTTGCAAAAATCTTAATCGCTGAACCTCTTATATCTATTACTACTTGACAGGCTTAACTCTAGAAATAAACATAATAATATATAAATTTGCCAAATGGCTGAATGATCTATTTTTACAAAAATTAATTTATAATCATTACTTATTTACATTTTAGAGTTCATATATTATGGATCATGAAATTTATCTGTTCTATGTATGTTAGCTACGTTAGCCAAAATATTATTTTATTTTTTTTTTTTTTTGTTAAATTAAAAATCTAATTTATTTCAAGCATCTGTTCCCTGATCATATATAATAAAAAAGAAAAAAAAAAACCACACACACAAATATCTATACCTCACGGTCCAGACCAAAACTCTAACCAAATATTTTGTAAATAAATGCGAGCCCCGATGATTTATATGTGGCAACGCCTTTAGTTATTAATTTTGCATGGCGTTAAAATACTAATTATACTCTTTCGGAAAAACAAATAAGTTGATGAAATGTTGGAATCTCTTGAATTGTACTACAATATGTGTGTATGTGTGTATGTATGAATATAAATAGGTTTTAATAATCATACATAAATAAAATTATGAATCATCAATTATGTTTTGTGTTTTTAGTGTTTCTTGTTGTTGTTTTGTTTATTGATTTTCAAAATTCCACTTTTTTTTTATTATTTTCACATATAAAGAGTTAAATGACTCAATTGAAAATGTTGATTTGAATATTAGCATTAGCCTTTTAATAATTTTATAGCACCAAATAATAACTCCAAAAGTATCAAAAATATGGAGGTGTAATGTTTCAAAATTTTGGATTATTTTATTTTTCATAACATGAATATTTCTTTTTAATAGATATGTAGAGGTATGTAAAGCTGTACGACGACCACAAGTGGCGCTTATAATGATTTCACATTTACCTATAGACATATTTCGAGATTAAATTGATATGAGAAGGAGAATGAAGAGCAATAGGCGTTTTTATTTGTATTGTTATGCCGATTAATAATAGTAGGCAATTTTTGATCCATCACCAATGTATTTCTCTTTCATCCAGAACAGAGGACACAAAACATACAAATAATACCTCATGAAATTAAAAAAAAAACCAAATTAATTCATTGGTCGGACATAGAAATGAAAGCAGTGCCGAAATAATAGAGAAGATCAGCAATACTACTTTTTTAGTTGAGTCAAAGCAGCGTAACTTTTGGAAAAAAAGAGATCAAAAAAAAAATTGTTTTTTTTTTGTTTTTATATTGGCAAAAATAATTGTGACCCCCTTAAGGAATTAGTTTTAGAATTTTTTTGGCCAATTATAGAGAAATGTTTTTTTTTGATTATCTATGACTTTGTCTTTATCAATTATTTTCTTCCCTTGAATCAAATATTGAGTTTATAAGTTTTTCCATATATGGAAGATTATCGGCATCGTCTATTCTAAACTTTTCCTATAAAATTCTGGGCATTTTATAATTGGTCATATAATTTTTTGTAATATTTCATATTGTTTTTGGGTTTTTTAATTCTAAGTCAAAAGTGTTATCTGTCAAAAAAAAACTCTAAGAGTTACCTACTAATTAATTTTGAATATGAAAAAAATACACCAAAAACTTGAATACTTTTCAAAAAATAATGAAAATCCAAAAAAAATTTTTTTCATCTTATCCTTTTTTATGTTGATATTCAAATACTGAGTTAATTAATTTTAGAAAAAACCACAGTGGACAGCCAAGAGAATAATCAGACTATACAAAGATACAAATGGAACGTACAAATTTTACTTATAGGGCTAGTCTGAATCTTAATTAAATTATATTTGTTATTTGTTATTATAGGTAGGCATACGTACATAATTCTATCCGGTTTATTATCAATCATAAAAGATAATTCGTATTTGTATTTGGTATCAACACTAAATTAATATTCCTTTCCTTGACATTTATAAAATTAAGCAGAGATTTGATTGAGACAAACACGGATCAAAGAACTTCGAAAAAAAATGTTCCAAACACAATCCATACATATTAGGTACCTATTGAAAAATCTTTAAGATAAATGATTAAGGTGTGGAATCTAAATATTATAAATAATTCGTGTTAGGTGCACCTTCCGCTATATTGTACAATCGATTGGGAACAAACAAACAAAAAAAAACAAAAAAACAAAAAAAATTATTAATCAAAACAATGGTTTCTTCGATTCTTTTTCATATAAATAATAAAACATAACAAATGTAATGAGAAAATATTATTGATAATGATTTTATGTATGAATTGTTTGGCATTTTCTGTCTCTGATTCATGTGAAATTTCGTGCTCAGAAATCTACTTGTCGAAATCTGAACTAGTTTTATATAACTACAAAAAAAAAAAACAAAAAAAAAACAAAAAAAAATAAAGAAACAATAAACAAACAATAAAATATTGTTAAACTTTACTTTCAATATGCTGGCTGTACACAACAAGATTTCATTTTAATATCGTAATACAAATCGTGACACTGTACCATTTGAATTTTTTATTTATGTGCAATAATCATATCGAAGAGATTAAGAAAAAAAAAACAAGAAAAAAGTTTCTGTGTCAGGCACTTGAATGTTTTAATAATTCAAATAAATAAAAGTAAGACACCATACTTTCAATCTTATTTAAAAGTGATACCATAAGTTATTTGAATATTTTTAATATTTTTGATAACAAATCTACAATAAATTATATTTGTAGCCATTTTTTCTTAAAAATGTAGCATTAGTTATTTGAGTGCAACCTTTTTTATAGTAAACCAGTGGCAAAGGAATGCTTGTCAAATTTATTAAGAAATCAGCATAAAATTATAGTCAATTCGACTTGATTATATAATACCCATAATGGAGATGTAATAATTGTCAAAATAATTACTTAGAGTATTAATAGTTGAGCTTAGAACTTTCTGATCTATAGAAATGATTAGTTTTTTTTATTATCTATAACGTTGTCCCAGTAGCGTAGCGTGGGTTTTATTTTTGCCTATAAAAAGTACCTTTTTACTTTCTTACTTTAATCCGTCTAACTTCATTAATTGTCTTAATATTATAACTAAGATAATCTTATTTCAAGTAAAATTTTATTTTCAATCTTTTTTGCCTTATAAATTTTTTCCGGTTTTCTAACAAAAAATATTGAGAAAATCATCAAAATGTGCAACTTCAAACTGGATATTCTGCAAGCTTAATTATCCATAGAGAAATTCTCTTGCAGAATACCCAGTTTTGAATTGCATATTTTGATGATTTTTTCGATATTTTGTTAGAAAATCGAAAATAATTTATAAGACAAGAAAGATTGGAAATAAAATTTTACTTGAAGTAAGATTATCTTAGTTATAATATTAAAACAAAAATAATGAAGTTAAGCGGATTAAAGTAAGAATTTCAAAGGTACTTTGTATCGGCAAAAATAAAACCCACGCTACGTTACTGCTTTGTCCGTATCTACAATCGTACAATAAATAAATATTGAGTAAATTTAATATAAATAAAGAAATCATACAAAATTGATTGCAGCGCCATAACGGTTAACTGTGGAACTTTTTGATCTATAAATGAAATCTTCATCTGTTAATTCTCTATAATTTTTGTTATAATCATTTTTCTCTTATTCGAAGAAATTTCGAGTAAATGATTGAAAAACTCTAGAAATTATATAAAATTGATTGCAACGCCATTTTTGATTATTTGCATTTCGAATCGAACTTAGGACATTTTTACAGATCGAATTTCCATTATAAATTATTATAAAAATATAATTAAACTAAGTTAAAATCACAGACTATGCGTCTTGATTAAAAATATTCCCTAATTAATCCAAAGTAGATAGAAACAGAAACATTTTGTTCCCGCCCCCCTTCCATATACCTTGTTCAAAAACAATACAGATCTTACTATTGTTCACACTAAGAGAGTGTTTTAAACTCCATACCAAAGTTATAATACTCTTTGACGCTACACTAATACGGGTATAAAAATACCAAAAATCGACCATTCAAGTTTCTGTTTCAGTTTCTGTTTCTATTTAAAATGAGAATTACAAGAATTGTTGTCCATCTTAAAATCGCATATAGAATTCTGCTCGAATATCTATAGTGAATTGTTAACCATAAAACGTGCTATTCCTATTTCAACCTTCAGTTCACAGTTTTGTCATCAATTTTCAAAACATAAAATCAATAATTTATTGTTAAGGTGATTTTTCGTTAACAAGTCACACGATATCTTTAAGACTCTATGAAAAAACACAAAGAAAATAGCATTAACCTTATAAAAAAAAAAAAAAAAAAAAAAAAAATATGCAAACCCGCATAATGCATTTATTTTGCATCTACTTTGGCTTTAACAAGCAGCTGAAACAATAAAATTAATTCTGTCAACGTCCGAAAGACAAACAATGTCAATGATTAATTTTCGAGAAATGTTCTCGGCTAAAGTCACCATTTGTATTCACCATATCAGATAACTAAATTTATTTAATTTATTTTTGTATCATTTTTTATTATTATGGTTTGGCATTGTACAACAACAATAACAACAATAACAACAATAACAACAATAACAACAACAACAACAACAACAATCAGGCAAGAAGAAGAAGAAAAACACAAATACATCGAAAAAGAAAGGAAAAGAAGAAAAAAACAAAACTTTTGAGCATTACTTCTTTCTTGTATATATAGCAAAACACAAATAAGCAATGCAAATTTTTTTCGGCCATGACATTCCATAGGTAACAAGACAGATAATCCAGAAAGGATGTACTGTACAATGTACATATATGTAGGTACCTGAAACATGACATTGTATGTAACATGCACTTATTGGATGTTTATGATTGTGATTGAGCTGAATCATTGTCATATACTCATCGGAGAAGGTAACAAAATGGAAATAGAGATTTTGTTAATTGATTAGTGGTGCAGAATTCTGTTGAAAAACAAATGACAACCATTGTTTTCACAGCATTAAATTGAATTTAAACTTTACTATATGTCAATTCAAGAACACCACTAAAGATAAGAATGTTCCGTTGTTTCTGGAAAAATATATTGAAAATGCTAATTTAAAGTATGGACATTGGTTGATGGAAAGTCAATCATGGAACTCTTAGTTATGTAGCATTTATTTTATACAAAGAACTTATGAAATTCTTACTATAATCGGCAAAAATCTTATTCCAAAGAAAATTTTATTTTCAATATTTTTTTTTCGATTTTCTAACAAAAAATCGAGAAAATCATCAAAACTGAACAGAAAAATAGGAATCTAGAATATTTAGTTTATAGAATTTTGATGATTTTTTCGATATTTTCTTAGAAGTCCAAAAAAAAAGGCAAAATCCACTCAATGTTACTCCATTTCTTCTGTTTACTCTCAACAGTAATTTGTTCTACTTGATTTTTGGTGTTTGTATGAGTATTTTTGTACTCTTCTGTAGCTAAATTTAGTATTTTATTTCTATTCTCTATTTTCACGTGTGACTTTGCTTATTGAGAGCTTTTTTAATAGGAATTTGTTCGACTAAATTTTGGCTAACATATTTGGGATCATCAGAGTTCAGAGTATTACACAATGAAATATGGAATTATCTCGGGAGACATTTTAGAAACTTACAAATTATTAAACGATTTAAGTTCGTATTTTGACCTAAATACATATATACGTACAGACGTACACACACCTATACAAACCACAACACTATACCAACAAAACGGAGCTTTATCACAACCATTGAGAGCACTGTAGGGATCTGTTTCAAGATAAAATAAACAAACATTTTAAATATGATATATTAGGTGGGTACCCATATAGCCAGAAGTGCGTAACCATTACTTAGAAGAATGTTGATAAAACTGACATTATTTAATTATAAATGAGAAACACAGAGACAGAGTGTATTATACCTACCAATATGGTGGGCCCACCCATCAATCAGCTTATTTTTTCTTTTTCTTTTTTTTTTTTATTTCAAAGATGAAAGATACTATTGTTATATGTAAATAAATCACTGAAAATAATTTGGTTGTCTGTTTATTGTCCACGAAATTTAATCGCAAAAATGAAAGTGCTTATTGTCTTGTCATAATTTATGGTCGTGATTAATAAGTCTTAAATTAAAGAAAAAAGTTGCGTAAGGTGATTTTGAATTTATTTTTTTTTTTTTTATTTTTCAAAACAAACACTGTCCAAAAAAAAAAAAAACAAAAACAATTTATTACATATCATAAGACATAATTACGTTATTTTAGATTAAGATAAAATCAATTTTTAAATATATACATAGAGATATGTGGCCTCAAAGTATTTTATATAATTTATTTTTAAAAAAAAGTACCTAATGATTAAAAAACTAATCTGTGCTTATTTATTAGCATCTTTGAAAACAGCGATACTAACGTAAAAACATTACTTAAGATAGATAGAAAAAAATTACCTAAGTAAAAAAAAGGAAAATATCGCGGCTATCGAACTATAGAATCATAAACGTAGAATCGAAAGTACGATGTATCGAATGTTCAAAATCAAAAATATATTGCGTCTGTGTACATTAATTTGTCTATTTTTGGCAAGTTACGCGATGTAGCATGTATATTCGATGCGGACTACTTTCGATGAGGAGTACTTTCGATGCTGAGTACTTTCTATGCAAGAAATATTCGATACTGGTGACTTTTGATGTAGGTAAATCGATTTTATAGTAGCACTAATATCTGCATTATTTATTGAATTTGTCAACGATGTACTGGAGACTTGAATTTTTATTAATTAATTACGACGAATATTATTCCATTTTTAATGAGACATTTTCAAGAAAATTGATTAACTAATTTTTTTTTTGTGTTATAAGATTATTTATCATCATACAATTCATGTGCCTATATCAAATTGACTTAAGGATATTGTACATGCCATATACGTGCCATCATTATAACACCTAAGGGCTCAAAAATTAACTGTTTAGTATCACGCACCATTTATTATATACCACCAGAGAGCACTATTATAGACCATCACCATCAGTTAATTAATTAGTTTGATTTTTTGTTGTTGTTTTTAATACAATAAAAACATTTATGTTATATATTCACATAATATATCAAATAAAGTATGTTTGAATTGAATATAGCATCATATTAGTACATATATATGTAGAAGACTACTAAATATACGGATGAATAACTGAACGGATTTTCCATATGTTTGATATATGCACGTTTCCGACTATTAGGCGCCTGGAGAATATTTATTTAGACCAGAATAACCCATCAAGAGATTTTACTGAAATTAAAACCAATATTTGTTTTCAACACATCGAACAAATTATAATTGAATTGAAAAACGCCACACAACTTAAATAACGTAAATGATATCTGTTCGATTTTATCATTCAATTTATATTAATAGAGATAATACTACACTTAATGTTGAATGTTTATATATACATATAATTGGTGGTAATTGTGTATATGTATAGCAAAGTATATATATTATATAGTTCTCCTCAGGCAAGGATAATTACGATAATAAAGAAATTAGTTACATAATGTCAGTACTTCTTTTTATACAATCCTCAAATGGTATCAATTCTCTGGAAAATAATTCAAAAGAATTTTTCTTTTTACTAAATTAGATTAGTAGAAGGTATAGTTGGCACCCCCCAGTTGTTGGCACCTTTGTAATTATTGTGATGTAACTATTATCATAAAATTTCGCGTTTTTTTTTTTTTTATATTTGTTTTTTTTTATATGATTCATCTCTTAAATTGTAATTAGTATTCAAATACAGGTAGTCCTCGACTTACGACGGTTCGCACTTACGACCTTGTGTTTTTCACATTTATACATTAAAAAAAAACACTTGCGGGGATTTCGCTAAAAATTAATATATCGAGGGTTTATATTCAAAACTGTCTATCTCCAATTTTGACGAAAATGAGTTATTGATGGCAAACCGTTCATTGACCACAACTACCTACATGATAATAATTTCGAACTAAAAAATCGATTCTAACACTATTTTTTTATCATTTTTGATATTTGTCTATCTACTTACGACGTTTATTTGTGAATGCAATAGGTAGTGTTCATCTACTATAAATTCTATCCGATTTGGTTGCTTTTACTATTCCATACTTAGTCATATTTACTACTACATAATTAACTTGTTTTTTCGCTCTCCTGAAAAATTGTGTTTTTGCAGAAGATAGACAGTATTGAATATAAGATGCCAACTATTAGTGTTTTTACCCTATGTTTTTTTTTTCATCACTCCAACTCTAACTTTTGTCTGTTGTATTACTCTTTTTTTAACACCAAGCACATCGTACATTGTGCGGTTATGTGAATATTACTTGATGTGAAGGATTTTTGAGTTGTTAATTAAAATAAAAACTTTTTTTTTTTTATAAAATGTGAATTTGAATAATTTGTTAGAGATTCTGAATATATTTAGATTTAGAACTACATATAAGTACTACCTGCCTACTGCGAGCTTGCACATTTTAGTCTATTATTGTAGAGCACGCACTAAATGCACCGCATAATTGCACATCAACGATTTGACAACTCTGAACGGGCGAGTAATGATATAAAATGAAGAGAGGACAGCATCAGGTAAATTATGCGGAAAATTTCAATGGAATTGAATTTCGTGAAACTATGGCTTATTGATGAGGTGTCCGGTAAACCGTAATAGAGATATCATCGAATCAACGGTAGATTTTGGTCTATAATACCGATACTGACACAAGTACACAATCATTCAATTTGATTTGAGTGAGTTGAAAAACTACTAGAGAAAAATTGGATTTATTTTTTTTTTTTTATATATCACTCCCCTTAGACAAATTTAATGATATGCACCAAAAATATAACATAGAGAGTTTTATGTATAAAGTAGGTACAGTCATAACTTTAAAGTTATTTGTTCATTTTACATCCTTATAAAATTCAATTTAATTTTTATTTCATTTCTTTGTACATACATTATGTATATGTATATGTGTATATGTATATATAGTATTGTTAGACAAATAAAAATGCTTAAGAATGCACCCCAAAAATATAATATAAAAAAATAAAAAAAAAAAAAAAAAATACCAGAGATAATGAAATATTCAAATACAAATTCAATGAGAAAAGAATTCATAAGCAGCAGCATGCAAAGCCAATTATATGCTCAAGAGGTGCTGACAAGCCGACAGTCCAATTACGAAAAAAAAGGATATTTTTTTTTTCGGGTTGGTTATATGAAAATAAAGTTATCCGAGATTATGATCAAAGTTCAGTTTCTTTCTTTGCAATGTTATGCAAATAAAGTTAAAATTAGGTTTTATATATGGCAAATTACAAAAGTGGATAGACACAGACAGCTGTAAATTATGTATAATAAGAAATATTAACGGTCTGATGTGCTAATACTATAGTATACTTCTTCGCACAATATATAATAATAAAAGGGCTTCCCCATCAACAAAAAAAAGAAAGAAAAGAAAAAAAAAGGACAATAAAATTCCGTTATGCTGTTAATTGCATAATTTTTTATAACAAAAATAATTCGAGGAGTATGAAAAGCGATCTGATAAGTTTGTTGGACTGATCACCTGATAATAACACCATTGAAACGAACTTTTTTTCTGCTTCTTTTGTTATATTAGTTTCTATAATCATTTCACCATCTGTTTATGTACAAAAACACCCAAACCCTTTCTTTCTTCACGATAGTGTATTGAGATTTTTAAAGCTTTCATGACATTTACTGAGCTTTAATTTCGGTAAAAAATATAGTGTATAGTGGTATAGTGGTAAGTGTAGTATTTTCTATTTGTGACTGCACTGTATATGTGCTTTATTGGTTATGCCTGATTAATTTAGTTCACTTATAGCGGCATTAATTCAATTAGATTTACGATCGTCTTATAACGATTTAGTAATATTTAAAAAACAGTTACGTTTCCGGTCTTTTATCTCATTACTTGTACACAGAAAGTAGGTACGAATTAAAAAGTAATGATAATTATTAGTTGGTTTATTAGGCTAAATTTTGTAATTTTCACTATTTCGGCTGTAAGTTTAATAAACATATCGATAGCTTATATACAATACCCGCTAACTCAATTTTATGTACTTTTCAGGAGACAGTAAAAACTAAAGTTGGTAAAAACGAAATTTTTAAAACAAACTTTTTTATGATAATTTAACCATAGGTGCAGGGTTGCATAAACATCGATTTTAAGCAATAAAAAAAAAATCGATAAAAATGAGTTAGCGGGTATTGTATATAAGACATCGATATATAGAAATCGTTAATTTCAATAAAAATTTCTCAACAATCAGAACTCATCATCAATAAACAATGCCGATGACTCATTCAATTTTCGAGTTGTAAACGGATTTCTAGCTAAACGGGGAGAAAATCCGTGGTACGCACTACTTGCCATCAGAAATAATAATAATGCAGATGGAAGAAAGTGTGGAGGATGTATAATATCGGACAGTTAAATCTTAACAGCCGCTCACTGTACCAGAAACGTTGAATATATGAACATAAGAATTGGAATGACTGGTGATCCTACCAAATCGGATCTGATGCTAACAACAAAGATGGTATACCCGCACGTTGGTTTTAAATATACTTCCTTTGCTATAAATGATGTTGGACTTGTTAAATTGCCACAAAAACTTAAGTTTACACCCAACATTAAGCCAATTCGTTTGCCAACCAGACAACAAGCGAGTTCCCAATCGTTTTATAATTCAATAGCGAAAATCTGTGGTTTTGGCAGTTGGGGTATCTATCGATGAATAGTAATTTTTTGATTTTAATTTAGAAAATAATTTTGTTGTAGATAAAAGACGCCGCCCTTTACACTGCGTCTTTCAAAAAATCGTCCCAACTTCACGGTGTGGTGTTCCTGAGGGTTATAGACCAGGGGTATTGTGCGCTGTTGGACATCCAGTTCCAAAAGAAACAACTTGCGGTGGTGATTCGGGTAGTCCTCTCTATATTGAAGATAAAGGACTTCACACAGTCATTGGAATATTATCTTTTGGCCCTACAGAAGAATATATTGGTGATCCTGTTGGATATGCTCGTGTTTCACACTATCTTACATGGATTGGACATAAAACTGGGATAGAAATACAAAGATCTTAAATTTATTTATTTTATAAGAATAAATTGAATATTAAGGAAAAATTATCGATCAGTTATGGCTTGTTTTAATAGATAAATAATATAATATTTTAAGATTACTTAGTGTTGGATTTTTGTAAATTTATAGTACGGTACCAAAAATTAGGACAAACTATAATTTTCATCTCATATTTGCAAATTTTCCAAGACGGCCAATACATTTTATTTTATATTCTAAAAATTCATAAAGTTCTCTTAAAAATACATCTATTTTTTATTTAAATACATGGTAATTACAATAATTCATTTTTGGAATTTCGAAAAGAAATCATAATGAAAAATGTATTGATTTTAAAAGTTATGAAAAGGGAAACTAAAAAGACGTAAAGATGCATTGAAATTAAAAACTTAATGTTTTTTGAAGGGAATTCCATGAGTTCTGAATAACTTATATGAATGTACTTAGGTTATTTTGGAAACGTTTAAAAATTTAAAATGAACTTAGTGAGAAATGAAAAAATTAATAGTTTTGCCTAATTTGTTGAACCGTACTTTATCCATTTTCATACATTTCATTGCATTAATCAATTTGATTCACGATTATGTGCCGTGTTGGTATTCCGAATTAATAATAATGCTTGGCTACTTAATCTTTAGTTGTTAAATATTCGTCAACAAACTTATACAGTATACACTAAGTAGCTTCTTAGTACGAATTTATTTAAAAATAATGATAATTAGGTGGTTTAGTCTAGCAATGTTGAATTTTGTAATTTTTAATGCTGCGGCTGTAAGTTGTATGGACAAAAAAATGTTAATTTTATTAAAAAATTTCTCAACAATCAGAACTCAAACAATACAGACAATTCATTAACTGTTCGAGTTGTAAATGGAGTTCCAGCTAAACAAGGGGAAAATCCTTGGTACGCTCTCCTAAGCATAAAACTATTGAGTGGAAATTTCAAAATGTGTGGTGGATGCATAATATCGGATCTGTGGGTCCTAACAGCCGCTCACTGTATGCGAAATGTTGACATTGTAACAGTGAAAATTGGTATGAGTGGTGTTGTTCATAAAGCAGATCAGATCCTAAGATCAAAGATTGTATATCGTCATGATCATTTTAAATATACTTCATTTGCTATAAATGATGTTGGACTTATTAAATTACCACAAAAAATTAGATTTACACCAAACATTAAGGCCATTCGTTTGCCAACCAGACTCCAAGCGAAATCAGAAACATTCCTCAATTCTAATGCAAAAATCTGTGGTTTTGGAAGTTGGGGTATCCGTTAATCTGTAATTTGGTTTTTCGATCTTAATTAATTTAGAAAATAACTTCATTTTAGGAGAAAATCCTCGACCGTTTTATTGCGTCATGCAAAAAATTGTGTCAACTCCACGGTGTGATGTGCCTGTTGGTTATAAATCAGCGGTAATGTGCAGTGTTGGTTATCCAGTTCCAAAAGATACTATTTGCATTGGTGATTCAGGTGGTCCACTCTATATTAAAGATGGAGGTTTTTATACAGTCATTGGAATATCATCTTTTGGTCCTACAAAAGAATATTGTGGTGATCCGGTCGCATATGCTCGTGTTTCAAACTATCTTAATTGGATTGCGCAGAAAACGGGCATAGAAATACGAGAACGATCTTGAATTTTATAGAATATTGCGGACATATTTGAGTTTTTCAAATATTTTGGGATTCTCCTAATTAATTGCTATTCTTCATATTTAAAATAAAAATGTTTATTCTTACAAAAAAAGCTATTATTAAATCAAAATTGTAGCTACCATCTATCTTCACGGCTATAAAAAGACAAAAAAATTACTCCTTTTTTTCGGGAAGCTTAAAATTTTAGAATTGTTCAATGTTGGTGTATAAAAAAAATGGAGCACACTTTTTTAAAAGTATTTTTTGGCAGCAGAATTTGATAATCTATCCATGGCTTGCTTCTTTAAAGATAAATAATATAATATTTTAAGTTTACTTAGTGAGAAATGAAAAAATTAATAGTTTTGCCTAATTTTTTGAACCGTACTCTATCCATTTTCTTACATTTCATTGCATTAATCAATTTGATTCACGATTATGTGCCGTGTTGGTATTCCGAATTAATAATAATGCTTGGCTACTTAATCTTTAGTTGTTAAATATTCGTCAACAAACTTATACACTAAGTAGTTTCTTAAGGCCTGTTTCCACGTGTTAAGTTGGCTAAATTTTAACTTAATTTTACGATGATTTAGTCGTGGAAACAGGCC
>JANSTT010018181.1:0-57433 GCA_026745375.1 Platyura marginata
CTAAGGTTCTCGTTCACGTAACGTTCTCAAAATAACTCTCGTTCTCGTTCTCGTCACGACTCTCATGCTAAGGCCCCAGATGTTTTGGCTGAAAAACATAAGAAACTGCATCGGTTTAAGTACAATCGGAGAATATACAGCAAGATATTGCCAATATCATAACAAATACTCAATAAGATAAATAAAATCAATGTGATCGCCGACATTTAACAATGAATAGACAGAAGAAGAAGAAAAAGAAGAATAGCCAGTTCATTGTTCATTGATTTGTGACAAATAATTTTATTTAAAATTCTAGTCTATAATACTGTTTATGGGAAAGGGCACATTGTTTTATAGATCAGAATCGGAACCACCTAAACCAAGGGCCGCTTACCCGTCCGACAAATAACCAACATTTTCGTTTCAAAGAAAATCTATAAAGAAATGTTGTCGAGAAAGGGATTTAGCATCGAATCCGGCATGTCAGTTCAGAGACATAACTATTTTAAACTGAAGTAAATAAAATGTACCTCCTAACTTATTATTTAATCTATGGCCGTGCCATCCTAAATCTTTAATGTCTAATTTGCAATGGCAATACAAAATTAATAAACATAAAACATGAAATAACATTTATATTGAGTACAGAAACCTATTTTCAGGCACTATAACAAAATAGTTTCTCTAAAAACTTAATAAAACAATAATTATACTTACGCTAGCTGCAAAATTTAAATGCGACGATCGCTTAATGTATGAACTACTCCGTAAACTGTTCAAACTTGGATCAAAATTGTCATCGATTGTTTTGTTGTAATTTTCATAGTACCAATCCATGTTACCCTTTCTAGTATACAAATCTGATGGTGATTCCGTTGTCGTCGTTGTTGTTGTTGTTGTTGTTATTACCATCGAATCATCATTGATGTGATTATCATTATTTTTCATCATTGACGTTGTTCTTTGGTATTCTTCAGCCACTGGTGTAGGTGTTGAAAATATTTTTGTAATCGTCGAACGTCCGGGTGGTGAACGATAAACCGGTACTTGAGCACCGGGTGCAACAAGATCGGACAGTGAACTTGGTGAATTTTTTATATTTGTCCATGGATCATGAAATTGATCTGTTTGAAATGTTGATGTTGTTGCAACATATTTTTCAGTTGTAGTCGTTGTTGAACTTGTAGTGTCAAATGTATGATTCATTTCAATTGTTGTTGCATCAGATGATCGATCATAATGGATGGTGGTGGTACTCATGTCGGCTAAAAAGTTTTGTAGCGGAGACAACGTTGTTTCATCATTATGCTCAACGTAAATAGATGACAATGGATCATCGTTAGTTATTACTATTTGTTCATTCAGAACAATATCCTTTGTCGATGCAACAGTATTTGGCTCGTCAGATAGTATTGATGTATTTCGCCTTAGGCTGTTTCCTTTGAAGACATCTTTTGATGATTCCGTTACAAGTGGAACCACTTCTTGAAATACTTTTGGCCACTCAGAATTGGATGTATTTCGAATATTGGGAACATTTGATGAATGTTGGCTCTGCAACGATTCCGTTGCATTTGTGTGTGGATTGTGTATGGGATGAAAACCACCTGTACCGGGTAGCATAGGAATAAATCCGCCATTTTCAATTTGTGGTTCCATAAATGGAGTTTTAAAGTATGGACGATAAAAAGATCGATTATGTTCGTTTGGTTCCAAATCACTCATTGATGGAACGCCATTTCGATGCATAAACGATTGCTGATCATTTCGATTTAGAAATTTATATATTTCCATATCTTCCGGACGATAAATTTGTACGCGAGCTTTGCCTTTGGTGCCGGTAGCCGCACGAGTATTTGCACTTCTTCCGTTATTCCAGAAATTCGGCAGTGGCACACCGAAAAATGTAAATTGAGATCCATGCTGTTGAAGAAGTTGTTGTTGTTGTTGTTGCTGCTGCTTATGTTTATTATAGTTTAGAATAGTATTTGAAATGTTAATCGGTAGATTTTCAGCAATGTTTTGATTAACTACTGCCGAATTATTATTTATTGTTAAATTTGTCTCATTATATGGATAATCTATATATTGATCATAGTAATACTCATTTTCACTCGGAAATGGTCGAGCATTATTTGCAATTTGATCATCAACCATTTCACTATCACACTCATCGTACTCCATTTGTCGTTCAAAGACATCACCATGTTCATTAGTCAACGGTATTTGATTTGATCGACTGTCACTTTCACATTCACTTCGTGACAACCGAAGTTCCCGAAGCATAGAGCCATCTCTACATTTTGGACCAGAATATTCTGTAAATGATTCGGTTTCTTGATACCATGCCCGAAGCCATATCATATCACAAGAACATTCAAATGTATTGCCTAATGTATAATAATAACAAATTAAATATTTGCAAAATATTCGGTAAATCCGATTACCTACCATCTAAATCAAGAATTGCCAAATTACCGCGAAGACTACGAAACGTTGGTTCAGTTATTGTTGTCATACGATTGTTACGCATCGACAAAACTCGTAACCGTGGCATTGACGAAAATGGTTCACCCTGTACTTTACATATTCTATTGTCATCTAGTTTTAATTCGACCAACCAATCTAATCCTCTTAATGGATTTGTGGTTACACGACGAATACCATTATTTGATAGATCCAACACTTCTAAATTACGAACACTTCGAAGTCCCACATGTTCCAGATTCTCAAAATGATTTGATGATATGTTCAAATAGACAATGGATGGGGATCGAAAAAAGCTTTTGGGTGATATGTAGCGTAAATTGTTTTGTTGTAAGTGGACAGCCTAAAATTATGCTTTCATTAAAATTAAATTTCTAAAAATACATGAACGAAATACCTGCAAATTTGGCAAATCCTCAAAAACACGATCTCCCAACTCTACTAAACGATTATCGGCCAAAACTAATTCTTGAAGTTGTGGCAAATTTCGAAACGAACCAGTTTCCATTGTATTCAGCTCATTGCTAGACATATCAAGGTATTGAAGACCAAGTAAATCTCTGAAAGTTCCTTGTGGTAAAATTGGTACACGGTTATTTGATGCTCGCAATTCTTCCATATTTCTTAATGACGATAGTATGTCCGATCTCAAATTAGTTAAACGATTAAAACTAATATCAAATTCTTTTAATTCCGTTAGGCTCGACACACTTTCGGGCAGCTCTTGTAGATTATTATTCGATATATCCAACGATTTCAAGGATCTAGCATTTCGAAAGACATGCGGTGATATTTCGATAAGATTATTTCTTGAAAGATCAAGTCGTTCTATTTGTCCTAAGTTAGTGAGAATACTTTCCACAAACAATTCCAATCTATTACCCTGAAGATTTAGATCCCGTACATCACTGAGTGTTTCCATGGATTTTTCATGAAGGGCCATTAAACGATTATCTTGTAGATTAAGAATTTCCAATCGATTCAAACCCAACAAACTTGCTTGATCAATGGTTTGTAATCTATTTTTAGCTAAGCTTAGGTAGCGCAACTGAGCAAGGGATTTAAATGCTGACCTTGGAATTCTCTGTATCATATTGCCACCCATGTCTAGCATTCTTAAGCTAGGAAGATCAAGAGCCTTATTGGGCGGTTGAGGAAGAGTGGAGATTTTGTTTCTTTTAACACTTAATCGTTCGATAATTCGAGGCAATCCGGGTATGACTTCCTGAAGATTATTGTAACTCGCGTCAACTTCGAATAATCGATCAAGACTTCGAAATGTAGCCGGATGAATCATTGATAATTCATTTCGGGAAATATTTATCGTTTCCAATAATGGAGAATTTGCAAAAGTAGATGGATCTATAGTTGAGACCATATTCTTGGCTACATCTAATCGCCTTAGCGATGGTAAACCCATTAGTAGGGGTGGATCAATTCTTCTGAATTTATTTGATGATAGATCCAGACCTTTTAAACCAGGCAAATTCCAAAATGGCAGCGGTAACAATTCATGCAGACTATTATTTTGTATACGCAATTCTCGCAGAGCTGGCATTGCCATAAATGCATCACGTTCAATTCGTTTAATTAGATTATTGTTTAGATAGAGTTCTTCTAGCGTAGCGTGTCCTCTTAGAGCACCGAATGGAATTTCCTCAAGTTTGTTATTACTCAAATCTAAAAACTTTAACATTGGTAATGCATCAAACAAAGAACGAAGCTCCTCCACCCTTGCAATTTCATTATTTTGCAAATGTAAATATTCAACACCGCTGCCGGATGTCAGCAGAAATGATTCTGGATGCACTCGACTTAAAAAGTTATTTTCCAAATGAATAAGTTTTAGATTGGGTGTTCTGTGAAATGCACCATGATGAATATCGGATATTGCGTTATCATTCAAAAATAACTCCTTCAATATAGGCAAATCAACAAAACTCGCTTCGGACAATGTTGTTATATGGTTCCTTTCCATTTTTAGACTTTCTAGTCTACTTAAATCCTTCAAGGCACGACCTACCATTCCGGCGTCTGATATTTTATTGTTACTTAAAACAACTGTCTGGAGATTGGGCAATCTTGATAGAGCACGCAGATGAATCCAACTTATACCATTCTCAGCTACGTTCAACGATCTCAACTTAGGCAAATCATGAAATAGTCCAGCTTCTAAGCGATTCATCTTTGTACTACCGATTATTTGAATATTTTCCAAATTTGGCAATTCTCTAAATCCATTTGGTGATAGTTCTATCAGTGAACTACTTTCAATTCTAACATATCTCAGACGTGATAATCCAGAAAACAGTGGCACACGTTTTAAATGTTCACTTTGTATAGTAACAGCTTCCAACCGTCTTAATCCAAGCAAACTATCAACCGCTATACTTCTTAGATACTGTTCGACAATATATATTTCAACCAAACTATCTTCAAGATCATTCAACCAACCATTTGCCAACCGTTCCAATCCATTATGTCGTAGCATTAATCGAATAACACGAAGAGGTGAGAAAAATCTACCGGGCAATGATGGCAGTTGATTGTTTTCCAAAATTAATTCATCAATTGGACGATTTATGGTTTTAGCTACGGATTTTATTCCATGCAGGACACGTGGCAGATCACTATGTGAACACCTGTAAATTTGTCTATACCTTAGAAATCTAATTTCATTATGGACAATTAAATTCGTATTACCAAACTTGAATATCACTGCCTTTCTGGGAACATCGGCAAGGAAGTATAAGCTCCTGCGGTGGACAATATGTTTCCGTTTGACCATTTATTTCACTTGTGATGAACGCAAAAATTATTAGAGACTGCAAAATCATCGTTTTGTTAAAGGTGATTTAATGGTCGAAATCATTCTTGATGTGTTGTTGGAGTTACCTTGAAATAGAAACAATAGAAATGTTGAGAAAATTTGAAGCAAATTGGATTTCCAACAGTTTCCTCCAATTCTTAGAAATGACTGTATAGTTAGTAGAATATTCCAGTACATTTTAAGGATTATTTCATAAGATAAACTGGATACAAGGAAACAAAAACGATTTGGCTTTACAGTGGTTTTAAATATGACACAAAGAGTTTGATTGAGCCACTTCTTATATCTTATACTATGCCGAATATTAATTCGTCCGAAGTCTTTATACCTGTATTATATCAAGGTCCGATTAAGGTTCCGGCTAAATGGCTAGAAAGCTGAAAAGTTGACAGTTAATTAAATAGTCCTAGAGTAATATCTCTTTTGTTTTTATCGCAAAGAGGACAGTGTGTGAACCTATTCAGAAATCAAATATGTGCTCCTAAGTAACTACGTATATTACTATGTACCTCTCCAAATAAATCTAAACAAAAACTTCTTTCACAACATTTTTAATTGATAATCAATTTTAGTATGGTATTTACTGTAAACAATTAAAAGTAAAGTACATAACGTACCAATAAAAAAGAATTAGCTCTAATTGAATATTTAATTTAATTCTGCAATTTTTATTAACATTTTAATATATTTCGCAAAAGAGTTTACCTATATTTATGTAGGTAACAGGTTAAAATCTATTGTCTCATAACGTACCATATAGATTTGTAACGTTTATTTTGGTTTTTTTTTCTCCACGCAGTGACAAATAAATTACTTAAACTTAACGAAGCTGAAAAAAATGTTTTCCATGCGAATCTAAAAGCTAGTACCGCAATCTATATGAAGACAAATTTTCATTCTGATACATATTTAAGTGAATAATATAGTACATATGTGGCTTAAGTATGTACAGTACATAAGTTAAAACAACTGATTTGTTGCAAATAGCTGAATACGTGATAGTAGTCTTGCATTTTCCATTTGTTCTATCTTCACAAATTTTACCGGTTGTTTTCTGTATTTAATCATATTAGAATTCTAATTCTTTTTCCAGATCCCAGATGGATTAGATATGATACATTTCTATTGCATGTGATTTTTTGATATGTTCTTCAAAAATTCGAAGTAATGCATAGTTCCTTTTACTTTTTCATTTCGCTGTGTCATCTTATCTCATCAGACTTACTAACAACTCCAATGTCCTGGAAAAGCTATAATAAACCAAATCAAATTTATATGAGCGTTATTGAGTTCCTTTAGTTAAAATATTTTGTTTTAGTTCTGATTCAATACTATGGTTGCTTTTTCATTTCACTGTTTCGTCTTAAAAGACTTCCCAACACTCCCATTCCTTAAAAAAGTCTACGTAGAACGACTTAACTACGTCATAGCATATAAATGGAAATCAAATCCAAATCCAAACTCCCAAATCCAGACTTATCTATTGTTACATGCAACGAAATGTATTTCATTTCACTTATAAAAAATTACAATAATGCATACATATGTATCAGATACGACACGTACATTTTTTAATGACGGAAGTACTTACATTCTTTTATTATTACATGTTGCACATTGTTATTCTTATATCTATTTCTTTTCCTCTCCCTCTTTCACTTTAGATTTGGTCCGTTTTCCTAATTACTAATTAAACTGAGATAAATGTAATTGGTGGTTAAATGGAGATAAACGAACAACTCTATTTACCACCTATTAGATTATAATGTATTTTCTAGTTTAATGTTTAACAGAAAAGGAACATGCAGAAAGTTGACTATTTTTTTTATTTTATTAAGGAATGCCTTTCCTATAGTTACAATAACTTCTTCAGGGATATTGACACATTTGTATACGTTTAGTTTTCCAATCAAAATTATCGGTATTTACCATTACAGTACCTTTTAGAATAAAAATTAAATTAAAAATTCGTCCCTGAAGAGGTTAGGTATATTGTAGTGGAGTCAGATTAATTGTACGTACATGTATATGATGAGTTAAATTTTTGAAAACCGGAATTGTGTACAATTCAATTACAATACAAATCGAGGGATATTTTTATTATTACACAATATAATTTTGCATTAAATTCCACTAAATTTAAATAAACAATGACCGACAATAGTAAATTTAAAAGTCAATATTTAAAATTTGTCCTTAACCCATAGAAAATATAGAGAATAAAGAATAGAATAGAATAGAATAGAATAGAATAGATTAATAGAATATGCTATCCACACAGAAACAGAATAGTTTTATAAATGATTTAGCTAATTTAAAGAAACTTCAATTAACAGGTATCATGGGTGATTTAACACCGACAATCAAAAATCATTTGCTACAAATTTTGCCTCACACTTTTTTGCTGAAGAAAAGTCAATTTGTATAAAAAATAGATAAATTCTTAATTTCAATCATTACGAATTACGTTTTATTGATATGATTATGTAATGATGTAATCCATATATGTATATATATGGGAGATGCGTAATTTTATTTCGAATTGTTACTCAAAACTGATTTTATCTTAACTTATGCGAAATTAACCGAGCATTAAGAATTTCTGGTACATTCATAATAAACGTCTGCCGTTTACCTATTCATTCAATGTATATATTGTAATAATCTAATTGAATTTTTTTTTTTTTTGTTAAATAAAAACTTTCACTTGAAATTCGTGCAGTTAATAATTTTAAAAATTTCTGTTAACAATTAATTAAGTTTTATTGGTGAAACATATCGTATTATGTGATGGCCATTGTGTATAAATTAGATCTTATGTAAAAACAATGAGCTTTGATTATAATTAAAAATAAAAAATAATTAACGATTTTAAAACAATGTGACTTATTGTGTTTGAGTTAAGGATTATTTACTTAAATCAAGTATACCAATTGGTTACGGTAATATTTTCTATTGTGAAAGAAGAAAATTTGAAGGAATGAAAAGTTCGGTGTGCTGCAATAAGTGAGCACGCCGGAACCTATATAATCAGTCATCAACATGTGCTGGAAAACTTTAATCTCCGACACCATCGTTTTATTGTTGCCTAACATAATGGAATGTGAAAAGCTAATGGATGGGATATCTTCCTAGTGGTTATTAATGTCATGATATTTTGTTTTTAATTAAATCAATTTAATTTGACAATATAAACATCTTCTTCAAAAACTTTCTAATGTAAATAAACTTCATTATAACTTAATGTAGTAACTTGGAATTTAATATTTTACCGTAATATGCAGGTTGTTACAAAAAGACTTTGGAAATTCAGTTCTTAAGAGTGAAAACAAATTTTACCTTGAGCAAAATATTTAGGATTTGTATGGCTTCAAGAGATACTTGGTGATGAACCTCTAAATTCCTTGTTTTAAAAAAATATGGTAAAAAGGATGATAAACATATAAATTGTACCATAAGAGCGTGCAGATCACAAAGCCATAGCTGTAGACTGGAATGTCTTGCTTTTTGTATTGTATTATGATTATAGAGAATAAATAAAATGACAGCCATCTACCACCTACAACTTTCATTTTCTTCTTTGAAACTTTGGACTAAACATAAAAATGCTAAGTTATTTTTAAAAAGTAACTGTGATATGGTAATGTCTCAAGACCTATGTCTCTACGACCAAACTAAATCAATGCCTCTCAAACCTGCTAAACTATTAATCCAGACCTAACTATAGTTAACTCTGTAGAAGAGTCAGTGGTTACAGAGTGTGTCTCGTCGGGTAGGTATATACGGAACACCAGATGAATAGCATTGCTAGAGATAAATTGTTGTCTCTGTTTTTTTTTTGTGTTGAGTCCAATTGAACATTTTAATTAATCGCTAGTATATAGGCCAGAATCACAATATTTCCAGGGTTGATTTTAGAAAAACTGTTCTCGATTTATTAGATCTTTTCACCTTAACCTAATGAAAAAATATATCTTATGAGTTACCGTTAAAATAAATTACCATTTATTTAGTTAATCCAAATAAATCCTTTAGTACATTGCTAATTTCCAATATGGGCACTGCAAGGATAACGTTTATCATACAAAAATCACAAATAAATAATCGTACGTAATGATAGAGACACCTCAATTATTGAATTATCACTTTTAATTTCACTTTTTTTCTATTTTTTTTTTATATGTAAATTTTGTTTATTTTCTCAACGATCACAAAAACAACTGAACCAAAGAACCTACTGTAATATACTAAAAGTACTTTTATTGCCATAATACCATCATCCTCCTTTGAATAACTTTTCCACTATGTGCAAGAGGCGCTGGTAGTGGGCGGAAGAAGGTGACTTAATGTATAGATAGGTATAGAGCACAAAATAGTAAAGAATTTGTTTAATGCATACCTATATTGAATGTATACATGAATGAATAGGAGATAATGGTGTTGATATTCTTTTTTTTTACATGATTTCAAAAAATTATAAGAAACTGGTAAATCCATTTGACAAATTGACTATGCACGTAATTGGAGATAACAACACAAAATATGTAATTACTAATTATTAATCTATCTACATATACTTAATCAGTAACGTAGCGTGGATTTTATTATTGCCTATACTATTTATGTAGCTTTGAAATTCGTACTATAATCCGCATAACTCCCTTACTTCTTGAAATATTTTTCTAACAATGATCGTATTCTAAGGAAAATTTTATTTCCAATCTTTTTTGCCTTATAAATTTTTTTCGGTTTTCTAACTTAAAACTGGGTATTCTGTAAGCCTAATTATCCATAGAGAAATTGTCCTTCAGAATACTCAGTTTTGAAATGCATATTTTGATGATATTTTCGATATTTTGTTAGAAAATCGAAAATAATTTATAAAACAAAAAAGGTTGGAGATACAATTTTACTGGAAGGAAGATTATCTTCATTAAAATATTGAAATATTTAATGGAGTTAGAAGGATTATAGTAAGAATTTCAAAGGTACTTTGTATAGGCAAACATAAAATCCACACTACGTCACTGTCTATAATATGATACTTAATTAGAAAATCCCAATTTTAATGTACGACAACATTGAACAGTCATCTTTTCAAAAAAAAAAAACCAAAATCGTATATAGTTGTGCATTTAATGTGCATTGAAAAGCGTAGCATTCGCGTAATTGTACTACATCAGTTAAGATGAAGGGATGTTCGAATTTGGCCGTGGTTATTTAAGATTAGGTCGTGTAACTGAAATTCTAACTTCTTGTTCTCTGTGATAGATGTGAAAGTGAAACAAAGTGTGTAATGTGGTGCTTTAATAATTTATTGTTGTGATATTATCTTTAAAAATCAGTTAACTTATTAGCTTTTTTAACCCTTTCAGAACTAGACTAATTAATAATTTTTTCGTTCGGAACTAAACTTTTTTATTGACAGCATATACATATTTGACTAATAAGCATCAAAAAACGATTGACTTGAATATGAAGTCGACTGTGACATCTATTCTGCGTCGATCGAGACCGTGGTGGATATGAAATTCAAAAAAATTTTAAAATAGAGTTGTCCAATGTATGTATCCAATGTATCCAATGTATGGACTTGGTTCCGAAAGGGTTAAATACTTATAGTGATTAAGTTGTGAATATTTATAAAACAGTTAATAAAAACTAGGATGGTTCTATGAATTACTCTTGGTGTATATTTTTTGGAATCAACTGATTATTTTTTATTCATTTTTGTTTTGGTTGAACTTCTGAACCACTGACTGTGTTGGCCAATTTGAGGAAAAAACGGCGAGTTATTTCAATTAAAATCTATAAGATGAAAAATCACCAAAGAAGTGGTGGTTCGCTAACTACCAAACTCACGTCAAATTGTACAAGTATATTAAATTTCTGATTAAAGTTAAAGATATTTAATCCTATTTCATATACATATACAAATTAATATAACATAAACACTATTGGTTGATGAAGAGCGTTCTGAGTTAACCCTTTGCACTCGATTTATTTTCAATGTTAATTGAATTTCTAGGATTTTCAATCATTTACTCGAAAAATATTTAGTTTACGGAAAAAATGAATATTATGAAAATGATAGAGAATAAAAAACTGAAGATTTCATTTATAGACCAAAAAGTCCCACGACTTGTCGTTATGGCGCTGCAATGAATTTTATATTACTTTTAGGGTTTTTAATCATTTGTATTCAATTTACTCAACATATATTTGTTGTGCAGACAAAATGTACACGGACTTTACTGTTTTTTTTTATTTATTAGGTTCAACTCGAACGAAACTAGAAAGTGTTTTTATAAAGTGGTTGAAATGAGCCTGAGTGGTTCGGATTAAAATAGTAGGGAATTACAATAATGGCTGGGTCCTGGTAGAGGCTTTCAATCGTGGTCGCGATTTAATTTAATACCGTTAATTGTTAACTCCTCGTTCACATTTACCTATAAAGACATCAAAGTTTCTGTAATTTTTCAGATTTCAATCTCACAGTTTATTTTCTTTACAAAATTCTTCTTAAAAATCTAAAATGATGTCAGTGTTCCCTATTTAAAAATGTCATTCAATTACACTTGAGCAGATACAAAACATATTTACTGTAAACTCTTACATATTGAAAATCAAATTAAATTTCATTTCTATATTTAAACGGAAAATTTTCATATAGAGAATGACTTCTATTTTCACATAGTTCCGTGATATTTTATCGATTCGATTATATTTGAAGAATAATTTAGATATCTATGTCTATCTATATATTTAATGCACACCTAACTATATCAAACAAAAATGTTTGCAATAATGACTGTGAGTGAAGGAAGACCTTAAGTCTGCTGAACCATGAAGAAGAAGAGCGCTAGAATCCATGCAAGCATATCGCTCGTGCCAAAACAATAGCACTACCTCTGGAAACGGTGACGAAAATGTTTTCGAAAGAATATTGTTTATGATGAAACATGCAATTAATTAACTCATATACGCATTGTTAAAAAAAAATATCTAAGTAATAAGCGCAGGTGGTTACGAGGAGTTTTGTTAAGAAAAAAAAAACTTTTGAAATAACTTAATTTGAAAATTGAAGGCTAATTTTCTTTGTACAATGTGTCATCATGGTCATAGGAATTTCAAAATTCTAGTTAAAATTGAGTGTAATTGAGCGGTGGAATATGAGTAAAGCAAAATTATAAGTCGAGCATACATAGGTATTCCGGAAGTGTTATGTAATAACAATTAATAAAAAAACTGGACTGAATCACCCTGTATGTAAATAAAGAAAACACCAACAAATCAAAGTGATAGGTACTTCACACGAATTTCAATCAAAACATTTGAAGTTGATAGGTATAAATACTTACTTAAAGAAATTAATGAATTCTTAGTAGAGATTAGGTGAGGTTGATAATATTTTTAAGAGTTTTTATCAAATAATTGCATTTATAGCAGCATATAGAGCAGCTAAGAGACGAGTAAGATTACAGATTTGAAAAAAACTTATAGAGGATGATCCAGGATGAAATAATATAGTTAACATTAATTATTAAGTGATGATCTAGAAACTTTTATATTTTATGGATTTCAAAAGTCCTTATTTCCCATAGAAAAATATTATGAAATGAGTTTTCCTTAGTTCTTTTCAAAATTTATATTATCGGACAATAAAATACAGCTATATGTAAGTGTTAATATGTCTGCGAAATTCTTTGTAATTATTTATTAATCATAATAAAACTTGCTATTTATATGATATTATATTAATATGATACATACACATATTATATTAATATAAATATGATAAATACACATATTATATTAATATTACGCATACACATACTGAACCAAAACAAAGACTATTAACCCTAATATTACAAACTACATTGTATATGCCTCTACGAGCCTATCAAGCCACTTAAAGTTAAATAGGTAATCATGTTTAGCTTTAATTAATGACGTAAACCATTCAATTGTGCGTATACAATAAAAAGAATATGCAAATCTATTTAGAAATGTTTGTGCGCACAAATTTCTATTCGCGTGACACACCCCCAAAATTATTTCAATAAAAAAATATAATTTAAAAATAGCAATGTAAATATAAAATGAATGATTATTACCAATATTGTTTAATGAGGCGTATGTTGGTTAATAAATAAATAAAAAAAATAAAATAAAATATACTACGAAACGTCATCAGCAGCCGAGTATTTTCAGCATTTTTATTCTTAAATTAAATTTTTTTTAATGTCGTCTACTAATAAATGACTCTAATTGATGGGATATTAAAATAATAATTCTTTAGGGGCTTCCCGGCATTTTATATCTACTGCGACTGAGCAAACATTTAATTCAATCAACGGCAAGTAAGAAGAGTGAGCCAAATATTATATGCGCGAATATTCATTCGCATATTTTTTTATTAAAAGATACACAGGCTTGTTCATAACATAAAATAATTTTACTGACAATATTTTCAAAAACCTCATCATTTTGGATTGAAACTATTTTCATTGTTTTTTCAATGTTTTTCTTGTTTAATTTAAATTTTAAATAGTCTTTAGAATCCAGTTCTTAACCAGGTATAGATTGAGTATTGAGTCTAACTATTCGAACTACTTAACCAACAGTGTAAAACAAACAAAATTGATGTTATTATTGTGAAATGGTAATCTGATATTAAATTTCATGATATGTTTACGATTTTATTATATATCGCCACTGAAATAAAAATCCTAGAAATTACATGCAACTGATTGGAGCGCCATAGCGGATCTTAATCACGGACGGACAGACATGCATATTTTGACTTAAAATTTTACGAGAAAGACGTAAATTTATGTCTACGATGAATATTAAGTGGCGTTACATACATACTTTGTACTAAAGTTATAATACGATTTAATTAACATCATAAAGTTATAAATATTTGCCTCTTCCTAGACTTTTGGTTCTTAAAATCTTATTAAAACATTGAAAAAAGTTGTAAAAGTTCTAGTTGGCTTGAATAGAACTTCCAATCTAATTTAAGATTTCTGTTCATCCTCCCGGTTGTTTTTTTTCGTCTTCTAATAATAAATACTCCTACCAGCACATAGTTACAGTCAAATCGGAAGCACGTTTTTAACAGATTTATTTTACTGGCTTTAGCTTAGCGATTTTATAGAACAAAAAAAAAATCTTTAGAAAAAGAAAAATGACAATTGAATTGAGGCTAGAAATCATCGAACAATTGTTTAATTTACGGAATCACCTTCGATATTTATTGGCAATAAAAATATAAATCTTTTCAACTTTGTCACCCTTTATGAATAGAATACATTTTATTATAAAATGCTTTCAATTGCTGACATAAGTTTTGTTAAATCATTGGCCGCAGTTAGAATCAGAATTGAATCGGGTTCTTATAAAAAATTATAAGTATTAATAACAAACATATAAATTATCATAAAAAATTAGAAAAATTATTAAACGGCCGATAAAATTAAGTAATTCTTAAGAACGTTTTCAGTGCAAAAGATGATAAGAAAATCGTTAACTTTTCTAAATTGTAATGTACGTGTTAACAAACGTGCATTACATGTTTTATCAAAAATTGAAAAACCACCGAAAGTACTAATAACAGGTAAGTAATAAATTTAATTTAATCCTTTTTCTTATATGTGTAACATTAAAAGCTATTAAACTAGTTTTTGCACATTTTCTTTTATATAATTCTCATTATATACAACGAAGGAAATTCTTCATTAATTTTTCTCCTTCGATGACATAATGAGAATATGCGAAGAAAATTTATAATAATAGAAAAATTGATATTAAAAAATCAAATAGTTGTAAATAAATCAAGGTTGTTTTTTTTTACAATATTTAAGAGTAACGAGTTTATATTCTATTTTTAATACTGCGCTGTTATGTTATCATAAAAATTATTAAAAAATTACGTGCTTGCAATTAATCTAAAGAGTCTATAATTGCAATGAGTGGGTTTTGATATTTTGTTATTTGACATCAAATTTTTCAATATGTTACACTAGGTGTTGAATTGAACATATCGCATTTCACAATTTTTAATCTGTACGAAAAGTCTGTGGTCAAATTTAGGTATATTGGATTGGTGCACATTTCAATGGCATAGGTACATAATTCTAGTACAAATTTACATTACACAGCATTTGTATCATTGAACAATGAATATTTATCTCTACTTAGTCCTAGATACAGATATCGCTCCTATAGTACGGTAGATAGGTTCCAACATAATTCCGTGTTGTATAAGACTAAATTATAGAAGTATAGTCTTATACGAGAATTTTCACAATTTTCTTATCATGTTATAGTGTCCATGTTATACGAGAATTTCCGTAATTTTCTTATCGTGTTAGAATGAAACCGTGTTGTATTGTGTGTATTTTCTGATTTTCGTTTGTCGAATATGTTTTAAATTAAATTTTGTACTTGAAAAATTACAGGAGGTCTCGGACAATTAGGATCAGAGTGTGCAAAACTGCTCCGATCTTGTTTCGGAAAAGAATCGGTTGTTCTATCCGATATAGTTAAACCAAATGAAGAACAACTACAAAGTGGTCCCTATATATTTGCCGATATTCTAGATTTTAAGGTTAGTAGCATAAGATTTTCTTTCGTTTTACGCAATTCTTTTTTGTTGTTGTTCCCTGAATATTTCGAAAACTGTATTAAAGAATTTCTTTATTATTTACATAGGGTTTACAAAAAATTGTAGTCAATCATCGAATCGATTGGATAATACATTTTTCGGCACTTTTAAGTGCAATTGGAGAACAAAATGTTCCATTAGCTGTAAGGTAATGTAGTGAACGTGAATGACAAGGAATATTCTAAAGATCCTTGTAATTTGTGACTTTAATTTCAGGGTAAATATTGAAGGTGTACATAATGTCATTGAACTTGCCAAACAGTATAATTTACGCATTTTCGTACCTAGTACAATTGGTGCATTTGGGCCAGATAGTCCCAGAAATCCAACACCTAACGTTACTGTAAGTATTGCTTAGTTGTGGATGTTTTTTTTTGTAGAAAATTCTAATACAATTTTTTAGTGGACGATTTCTCCTATCTTAAAAATTTTTAAATCCAATAATTCGATTTATTTGGGTGTTCACTTCATATGAATGAATACTTAGAAAAAACGTCACTGATCAAAGCAATCATGTTTGATGTACTTATAACAATTAACGTTTCTGCTCTTGTATTTTAATCAGCAAATTAAATTCTTATTTATAAACAGATACAACGTCCACGGACAATATATGGTGTTTCAAAGGTTCATGCAGAGTTAATTGGTGAGTATTATTACCACAAGTTTGGATTAGATTTTCGTTGTCTTAGATTTCCGGGAGTTATATCCAAAGATCCACCAGGAGGTGGGACAACAGGTAATTATTAATAACTATATGGATGTTTTGCATTTATTGATATTTTTATCAATATTAATATTTGGATAGATTATGCAGTGGCAATATTTCATGATGTCTTGCGTTATGGAAGCTATCAATGCTATTTGAAACCAGACACTCGATTACCAATGATGCACATTGACGATTGTTTAAGGTATTGATAATAATTTATCTAAATAGTTAATATACAAAAAAACTTGATGAAAGAAAATGTTTGGATAGAACCATTTAAGGTCCATGCATTATATTCATCTCATAATCAGAATAATCACATAATTTAAAATTATTGAAAATGATACAATTCTAGATTGAACTTCTGAGTAAAATTTCAAATAATGTAGAATTTATACTTTGTTTTAGAGCTTTATTAGAATTTATGTGCACTCCATCAAAAAATCTTAAACGAAGAGTGTACAATGTAACGGCAATGTCTTTTACACCAGAAGAATTGGTTTGCAAACTTAGCAAATATTTTCCCGAGATAAAAATTACATATAAACCTGACAGCAGACAGTATATTGGTAATTATTTATTTTATAAAACACAAGATGACACACAATTTTAAAAATTATTATTTTAGCTGATACATGGCCTCAAGTATTTGACGATTCAGAAGCTCGTGCCGATTGGAATTGGCAACCAAAATATGATTTAGATTCGCTAGTGGAATTTATGATTAAAGATGTCAAAGAAAATTATATTGATGTCAAAGAAAAAGCTTGATTTTTGTTATTTATTTATATTATGTATTTAGTATATTATAACTATATCTTTTTAAACATTTTTTTTTATATTAAAAAGCATATTCTGTGTCTATACTTTCTAATGTTAGATTTGAACCACCCTAATAATATTTATTGATCAAACAACCACCATTAAATAATGGCTGAACTTTTCCCAGATACCCAAGAACGTAAACAAAATGCTGCAAAAGTATTAGATATTTTAAAGTTTATACAAAAATCCGAAAACTTGGTTTCAAATTTAGAGTGTGATTCAGATGAAATTAGTGAATTGGAAGATCCGTTTTCGGATGATGACGATCAACCGACTAACCTTACAAAAAAGAAGAAAGTATAAACAATTCATAACGATATATATAGAAAATTCTTTTTAATAAAAAAAAAACATTTTTAAGAGAATGAGCAAATTGGACACAGACATATTCCTAATGAACTCCTTTTCCAAAGACTTCAAACGAATTGAAGAGGAACTTAAACAAGAACAGGGAATAGCTGATGGTAATTTGTGTATAGAAAATTTATCCAATTTTTCTATAGAAACCATCAGCGAAAAAGAGGATGAAGATTTTCTGAAAAATGCTCAAGATATTTTATCCTTATCTGGATTAGACGTGTGGAAAGCCAAGAAGGAAAAAGAAAAACAAGAAAAGGGCCAAGTTTGTATATTATATCTTTATACAATTTTATCATTGCAATTAAATTGTTTTCTATCCAGAAAAATTCAAAATATGCAAAGAAAATTCCAGTTATCGAAAATATTGAAACTACTTCATTATCGGGAATATGGCGAATGTTAGATGGTCAATCGGTAGTAAATGGATTTCCAATAACAGAGATTGGCTACAATTTGCTGGAGGACAAACGTTTGAATTGGTTAATTCGAGAAGATATTCCATATGAAAATAAAGAGCAAACAAAGTATAAATGTGAGCAATGGCTGAAAAAATGTCAAATTTGAAATATTTTGAAAATATCTTTACAACTACATTTAAAGATCCTCTACGTAAATATTTGATGCTGATTGCGTACGGTAATTTCAATCTTTATTTGTTTGTACAATAATTCTATTCGAAATATCAACAAATTTAGCTTTAGCAGAAATCTCAATTTTAGTTCTAAGAGACTATTACTAAAATTAAATTTGTGCCTAACAGTATGCAATTTCATAAAAATATTATCCAGTTGCTTGTTAGTTGAACAAATGCATGCATACCTTTAGGAAAATTATAACAAATTTTAATAGATATGTAAAAAAAAGCTTGTAAGTCTTTATAATTTAGTTGTCTTAAGATTATGCGGATAACAATGTAATGATAACATTTTAAAAACATTGATTTCATGTGAGTTGAGAATGTTGGAATAATATTAATAGAATGGAATAGAAACCATTGCCAGTTTCCAAGAGATCACCGCAGTTATTTAAACTGACCATCTTGTCAATAGAAATGTGAAACCACCTTTTCAACACATCCCAAACTCAAATACCTAGAAAGTTCTATCTTTATATCTCTCACAATCATTTACATATATAATAAAACAGTTGCTAATGTATTATTTAAATGATGGAAAATCGATTTGAAAAATTCTCATACCTAGTGTCTAGGAATCGAGCACGGGATCTTTGGATTACGCGTCCACTGCTATGACCATTAAGTTACCACAAAGCTACCACCACAGTATTAGCATATAGCAGAATCTTCGCTTATCAAAGATAATGATTATATCTCCTATCCGTTCGATCTAGACACCGGCTATACCCGCCTGAATGCTTCACATATTTAGACCAAAAAGGCTATATTCAAGATACGAACACGTGCATAGAAAACCAACGGAAAATCTCTTGCAAGAAACTCAAATTCAAACTCCAACCAAGCAAATGATTGTTGGAGATTCAAAATGACCATTCCTGACAAAAACAGAAATGACAAAAACAGACAAAAAAACTACACCATATTAAGCGTGTACATATTTTTCTTAAGTTTAGTATAATTAATTAATCTTCTGTTAATTTTTAACTAATATAAAAATTAAAAATAAACTAAAATCAAATACTATAGTACCACTGTGGGCCATTAAATCCAATAAAATAAACGCAATAAGATACATTTCTAGCTTGCAATTAATATTTTCAGAAACTAATAAAGCATATTCAAAAAAACGGTATTAGCTCAGTGGTCAAAGCAGTTGACACGTAATCCAGAGGTTCTGAGTTCGATTCCTGGACAGTAGGTACGGGGAAATTTCCATTTGATATCTACAATACATATCACAATAGTTTTCTCCAAATCTGATGAAATAAAGAATAGAAGTCAAACTATAACACAGTTTTAGCTGATGAATAGAAAATGACTACTATGTAAATATACTTTATTTAAATATTCTGTAAAAGTGCATATTCGATCATGTAATTTTTTTTAGTCAACCCTCAGTATCAAAACCTAAGTAATACCTACAATCACTATAATTGATTTCCCTTTTGATATTTATCGGTTGACAGTCTTCAATTGTTATATATGAAATGTTTACGTAATTTAGAAGTCAACCCACTAGCCAAACAAAATAATAAAATCCATAAAATTCTATTAAAAAAGTATTGTCTTCTTTATTTTAAGAAAGACAACAAATCAAAATCTGTGAGAAAACCCAACGTAATTTTTACACATCCTTTTCTTCTCGTTTTTCTTATATTCCAAACCCACCATTATAATAGCAGCCGCTCACGATTTACAACGATTCTACGTTTACGCAGTGTAGTAGTAATATTGGTAAGTTGACAAATTTATAAATTCAGTCTTCGTTTGAACGCGAGACGGTGTATACGTTAAATGAGTGTGATTCCCAAAAGTATTTGAATTAGAAATTTGCAATGCATTTAAATCGTCCACAATCGTAAACATTAATCAACCAATAAACAATGGGACTACATATATGAATTTTAAAAGATAATAAAAAAAAAATATTATGTGGAGTCGAATTAATATCATGTGAAGTGGCAGTGCATCAATTTAAATCAATTTAGCATTTGGAAATTCTTAAATAAATTCTATATTAAGTGTTTTTAGTCATTGAAGAGGTTTAAACAATAATTTATATAACAAATTTTTTTATATAATTTAAATGTTACTTAACTAATTCGGGAGACATCAATTAAGCAGATCTGGATATATTTTAAATATAAAGTTGAAAATAGTTTTATTAATCGAATCAGTTATAGATAAGTTTCTATAAGGAACAGTAAAGTGATATAAAGATAAAAACGTAATTTATTTATTATAAATAAATTAGAATTGTCTAATTAATTCATTAGTCCAGAACAGGACCTATAGGTATCGAACGGTTTTGATAAATATTTTATAGATTTGGTGAAATTAAAGAAAATACCTTACCAAAAAAATTTAGTTATAAATAAAGAATAAAAATACCTTTATCGATGTGTTCACATTTAAAATTTTTTCTGTTGTCTGTTGATAATTGTTCTTGTATTTATTTTTATCTTATTTGTCAATACGTGATTTCCTGAAAAATCATAGAAACTTTAGATTGGCTTCATATATATTTAATATTTATATTACACCTACCAACTGTTTTCTCTCATTTAATTATTGTAGAGATAATTTTGATTATCTGATGTAGATTTAGAAAGACAACAGTGATCAGCATTCACTTCACTGTAATAATAGATAATATTATGTAACTATCTAAGAAATAAATATTTAAATTTCCATAAAAATAAATAAGAAGCACAATTATAATAAGAAACATCAGTAATAAAATATTCTTCATTGATAACCACAGGTCATCGAATTTACAAATTACTGATAACCTATAAGAGAAGATTTTAGTGAAGGTCTTCCATGTAGCTATAAAGATTAATATTTTCTATTGAGAAATTTGACCTGATTTATCACTTTTTTTGAATTATATTTTTGTATTCTACTATACGTGAGAATATCCAAATATGCACAATTGCACATGCATGTATATAAATCTATTTCGAGTTACTTAAATCCCGCTCATTAGCCGATCATTTCCTCATTTAACTTAGCGGGTAGCAAGGCCACAGCTATATAGATTAGAGACAGTACTATGCAATACAGTGAGGTTTCTGTTTCATCGGGTGTGAGAAAGGGTGCGAGCTATCTAGTACGGTTGATTTTTTTTATTTTGTAGTCCTTGGTTAACAATAAATAGAAACTAAGAATTATTATTCGTATATTTGATACTGTCGGTTGAATTGGTGGGTTACCTTTCCAGTTCTATTGATTTTAGCAGAGATTTTTTCTGTGTACAAAAAATGGCGTTGTGTCGATTAGTCTTATATAAGATGATTAATTAATAAATAATAAGATGATTAATCATATAATCGAAATTAATTTGTACATAAATTTAGAAATATTTTTTTAATTTATGTATTTGAATATTCATTTTGATACAGATTAGATATGAATAAAATCGATATAATTATCTGTGATGTTAATTAAGAAACTATTTTATAAAATAAAATGTGCATATTTATCAGTTACAAAGTGCAGTTAAAATTCAATATACTATTTCTTATAATAATCCAGACAACAAATATTAGTTCAGCTCAAAAGGAAGATACCGATATCTATGGTAAGTACACTTTAACCTTTTGCAGTTTAAATTCTTCGACCTTTTAGCAGCACATTATAGACAGAACTTTTTGGTAGCAAATGGTTTTCTATAATCCAAACTACCCGCCTTAAATGTTAGAATCGGAAACATTATCATTATAGTATACAGAAAAGGCATAATACAGTTAGAAAATAAAAATATAAAAAATCTAAGACTATTTAAATACCTATATCCTAAATACATGCAACATGTACTTACCCGTTAATAATGTAATGAATTCAGTAATTGTAAGTTTTTATTTATGCAGAGAAAAAAAAAACATTCCAGTCACGATCAATTCCAGCCATCGCAATGGATATCTTCCAAAATGTCCATGTCCATCTGATTGTAAAATGCCTGGAGACACAACATTATACATTTTCATTTTATATGTTATATATGTATACGACCTCTAAAACACAGTAAAGCCCAATCAATTATTCGAAGCATTTTTGTTTGCTTAGCGCCTCTTACCAACACTTTGCATTCGAAATTAATTTACTGCAGATGCTGGATATTCAGATACAATCGTGTTGGATACATTTGTGGATACATTCTTTAAACATGAAACAGAGAATTTGAGATAAAATAAGTAAAATGCAAAATAAATAAATAAATAAAATGTTCTCGAACAGCATGGAACGTCATGTGAAGAAATTATTTGCTTTAAATTAAAATTTATACGCTGCGTAAAGTGCTTAATCAATTATGTAAATTTATCTGCATATGCTGTTAATTAAGAAAATTGCATGTAATGTCAGAGGTTGGTAATTATTTTCATAAATATGAAGTAAATATACTGCAAATTAGTATTAAAATATCAACGAACAACTAAATATAGTAATTAACTGATAGATCGTGCATTGATAATTAGGATGTGAATTCAAAAAATTATTTCCAAAATATTTTAATAACATTTAGAATCTCGTACATATTTTGTTGTCATTTGGTTAGAATATTTTCAAGTAGATCTTGGCTTAAATTAGGTCTCTTCTGTAGTAAACCTTCCAAATTTATAGCAATCATTTAAAAAAAACTATGCCCATTACAAATACTGACGAAAATAGTGTAAGAATCTTTGAAAGAAGGCTAGGTTAGGTTAGGTTAGGAGGGGGATGTAGGGCTGTTGACCCTTCACCACTGAGACCTTAAAGATCAATTGTATATGACCCTACCGTTCCTAAGATTTTTGGACCAGTACAAGCGAACACACAATAGAAAATCTTAATGAATGACGAACTAATCATCTAATACAGAGGGAAGACATAGTCAGGTTCATAAAATCACAACGTTTAGAGTAGCTGGGACTTGTAGAACGCATGAATAAAAGCAGAATTACGAAAAAAAGCGTATGAGAACCAGCTGCGCTATAAAAGAAAAATTAGACGACGTAGAAAAAATGGACAGACGACGTTCTGGATGACCTAAGAACAATGAATATCCAACGGTGAGATATAGTAGAGAAGGGTAAGGCCCACTATAGCGTAAAAAGTAGAAGACGTAAGTAGAAAACCGGGGAACAACATGTTCATGGTTGTTTTGTTGACGTAGGTCTATTTATGTCCATTTGCTTTTTCCATTCCCCTTGATCATTGAAAAAAAAAATTTCAATGATCACTCATAATCTATCATCTATCATGATAATAAATAAAAAATAAGACACCAAGTCTGATTTTGTTATTTCAATCATGTCACTTTGATCATCTCAATTTGAACTCAGTTACAATTTATGTGATCGTTCTACAATGAATACATATGTAGAATGTCGAATCTATACATCCATCTGGGTATCTCAATACACATAATACAAATGGTCAAAAGCAAAAACAGCTTATTCAATTTCAAAACATCTTTCAACTACCAACTACTGAAACTACAAAGAGATTAATCTCTGCAAAGAATTTCTCCTATCAATAACCTATTGAAATGATCGTGTTTTCGGGCCACCCATTATGTATTTTCAAATATAGAAATACACATGATCAGCAAATTCTTTAAGTGTTTGCCAACTTTATGCGAATAATTTTGTTTTGTATTTTATTTTGTTTCAATTGACACTTGAAGTAGCTTCGTTCATCTTATACTATACGGTACGAAAAGCAAATTGTGTATATATATTGTGAAGATGGCATCGTTTCTATTCAAATGTGTTAAAAATATTTCCTTGCAGACTTGCTTGGGTCGTAATTTATTTTCAACACGCAAAAAAGATTAACAAAATGCAAAATATGTCTGAAATGCTTGACATGTCTATGTGGCTAAAATAGAAATTGGAAATTTATCATATCCAAGTGACGTGTACGAAATTCGAGGTGTTTGGAGATTAGGAGGAACAAACACAAAGCGTACGATCTATATGTAGTAATGCACTTTCTACATTTTTTTATGTATATATGATATTTTTGGAACTTGAAAGTGACAAGTAGGTTTTAAATGTTCTTATGGGGATATAAGACATTGATTTATGTTAAACTATAAATTATAAATTCATAAAAGGTATTTAAACGAAATTGTTCTTATTTACGAGTACATTTTTTATCTTGAAAAATGCAATGTTTGGCACAGTAATTCCATTAACCAATTTCGTGTTGTACTTTTGTAAAAATTATTTTGTTAAATGCTTACAAACATTATTTTATTGAACCTAGAATGGGATGATTATTTTTGGTTTGAAATAAAAAGTCTAGTTTTTTTTTTTATTTGACTGATATATCCGATTAGAGAAAGTTTTTAACAATTTTATAGATGATTTAAATAATTTTATCAACAAAAATTAATAATGGGAGCAATATTTAAACGAATTATTTTTAGTTTTAATGATCATGTGATTCACTATATTTTTGTGAAGAATTCACAGAATTTTTGATGCAACAAAAGAACAGCTAAGGCTGTATACATCATACATACTCTGTGAACTACTAGCTTTGACTACCTTACAATTTATAGAACATTTTCTCGACCTAAAGATGTAATAGATTAAAGATTTTTGTAGTACGATGGAGTAATAATTTAATTTATATAAAATGTCTTAAGTATATTTTTCAAAAAAATCCAAAAATCTTAATCACATACAAATTGATACCAATTTTTTGTGGAAAATGTCAAGTTCAACTTACTATTCAATTTAAAAATAAATTTGTAATTTTTTTGGAACGAATTTATAAATGTTTCATCCTCTCCCCTAACCTGTTGTCATAAATTCATGATACCTACTGTAATTATGAAAATTAATGTTAACCTTTAATTAAGTTTAAATATAAAAGAAAATTGATATTTAATTAATAACTACATATATAAGAAAAATTAATTTGTATGTTAGTAATTGGTTCTGTCTGAACAATACTCAAATTTATAATTATATTACATAATAACAGGTTATTATCATAATATCAAACTATCATGCTATCAACACAAATGTAAATCAATATCATAGTATAGACTAATTTTCAAGAAATTCAATTCTATATTAGAAACATTTCACCATGTGACATATTTCTCGCCAATTTATTCTTAACACAAACCGGATGTAACAATTTACTTAAACATAACTAATTCCCAATTAATTGGCAAGTTGTTGTGGTTGTGGTTTAAAATAATATATAAATATTCGCTAATATTTCTCGTTCTTCCCCTTCCCCTCCGATTTATTGTAAAATTGTTTTGATAAATATCAAGAAAATTTCCTGAATTGAAATAATTGGCCAAAAGTGTAATTTTTACTGCCGTTTTAGTCAATTTAACGATATTTTATTAACCCGATAAGATAATTATGTAAATTGGAACCCCGCTAGTTTTTTGTTTTTTTTTTTTTTTTTTTTTTTTTTTATTTTATTGACTTTTTGTTGATGAAATATGACCAAGTATTATTAAATATTATAATTGTTTGGACCTCATTCAATTTATTTATTTGGAATATTAAAATTTATTTTTTGAAAATGTCTTGCAATCGTTTTTGGTTAATTTAAAATATCTGATATGTTAATATTTATGAAATTATTATGCCATTAATTTTGACAATTAGTCAGATTTAATTATTGATTTTGTCTTGTTGATAATGTGACTATTAAGATTAAATCATAATTATCTATTTGGAAAAATATTATTAATTAAAATGAACACTTTCTCTAATAGGGCGGGCTTGATTCTCATACGTTGATTTGGAATAGAGAAAAATGAACATAAAATAAAATGTAAAATTAAGCTATTTAAAGCTATATGGAATTGTATTTCTTCATTTGAAATTCTGAATGGATTCAAACTGAAAACAAATGCAAATAGAACTGAATACTTTTCTTTCTGCTCAATTTTATTTGCTATAATTTCAAAAAGCTAACTGAACATAAAGGAAATTCAAAAAATGTAAAATTAATTAGATTTCCCAGTTGGGTTTTACAATGTTACATTTCGTTTTTAATTTTAGAGCTTTAAACTGAAAGTGAAACCGAAAACCGACGTTCTCTTCCGTTTTTGTCTTCTGTCAGCTTGCTTCTCAATATATAGACAAATAATGTTTCTTACATTAAGTAGAAAATATTATTTATAAAGTCATACTAAAGATTTATATTAAATTAATGTATTTGAATACAAATTGAATTGTAAAATCAATAAAATGTTGAATAAAACCTCATGGTGGATGAGGATGAAGGTATAAAAAAAATATCTTCAAGGTTGTTATTAGGGTCATAATTTAAAACAGAGTGATCATTTATACTTAATATTGCCAGAATGCCGTACAGTAGAAATAGAGCAAGGTTTAAATATTAGATTAGATTAAACAGAAAATAGAAAATGAGCATCTATATGTTTCTGAAGCAATGAAGCATAAAATCTGTCGTTTTGTGGAAAATCCTTCTATTCTAAGTGACTGAATCGTTTCTCATTGAACACAAATTAATTGTAAATTAACAAATATTTAAATTAAATTGTAATTGAACAATTCCTCTATTTGATGCGTAAACAAAACTATAAAAAAATCACAAAACTTACCAAATTCTTACAGATGTTTAGTGACATTGTTAATTTAAAAAAAAATATTTTTCCATTGCAGATATTTTTACATGCTGCTCCGAAGTTTTTGGCTCATGTCGTTCATCCTGCGAAAATGTAAGTAAAACATTAAATAATTAAATTAGTTAAAAAAAAAATTACATTTTCTAACGATACACTCCAACAATAATAAATTCTTAAATTAATCTCAACAGTCAAACATTAATTTTTCTACAATTTTTTTATTTCTTTTATTATTTTAAATAAATTTACAATTTGCAAACAAAATTATTAATTAGTTTTAATTTATGGCGCTTTTTTTGTTATTTTAATAACAAAACAGCGCCACACAATATGGATATTTGACATATTTCAGTCGAGTTTTTTGAGTTTGAAATTTATTATTATGAACGAGCATGATTTCAGTTTCGTACACAGTTTGGAAAATATTTTCTATTCATATGTTAATTGTGTGTGTGTACTAGAGTCATCTGTATATATATATAGATTCGAGTAGTAGATTAGACATATTTTCATATTTTAGTTTTAAACAAATAAATCAATTTGCCAAACAAAATTTACAATTAAAGAGGTTAAATGGTGTCAATGAACGTTATGGGGAAGTATGACGAATGTGATGCATTTTTGTAACATTTTTTTTTATATATACATATGTACAGTACATACACATAAATCAATTGATTTTCGATTAAATCAATTGATTTTCTAACAACTTCCAACCGTAAATTTCTTATTATTATTTTTAATGGGAGATCTGTATTTGTAATATTCAATTATTTTTCTGATTTCTGTTTTAAATAAATTATAAAAACCAATCTCTTAAATCTCATTGCTAATGCGAACAGAATACAATGGCAAAAAGGCTAGAGGGGCAACTACACAGTTCTTGATTGTACGCTATTTCGTTTCTCATTGTTTATAAACCCTTGGTTGGTGTACGAAATGATGGTTCGTCCGAAATATTGAAAATATTTGATATGATCAGATCACACACCATAAAGAAATACCCGCACTTAGTAATGATCGGTGCCCTTG
Organism: Platyura marginata; assembly: GCA_026745375.1. NCBI lineage: Eukaryota > Metazoa > Arthropoda > Insecta > Diptera > Keroplatidae > Platyura > Platyura marginata. The sequence continues at coordinate 28,152 of JANSTT010018181.1, forward strand.
AATTATTTATTGAACACATAAAACTTCTCTAAACCACTATTTTTTTTGGATCACAAGACTCCCAAGACAAAGATGATTTCTGGTCAGACATAAAATGAAGGCTGGGCGACATCAAAGGCAATGTTGATAATTTGACTTACAAATCATAGGGCAGTAATCTTTGACTTAAAAAAAAGAGACCATTATTCAGATAGCCGGCATAAAGGAATCTGCACAAAGGAATCTGAGAGATTTCATTCTGTAGAGTTACTGACCTTGACGCGAACAAAAAAAAATTGAATAAATTAAATATATATATGTATTTTGAGATCTGAACATTTTGGATAGCTTCAAAAGATAAGCTCCATAGTACGAAAATTAATTACACTGTCAGCAAAATGTCATGAAAAAATAACTTCTCAAAGATTAACTGTTTTATCAACACTTTTTATAATTTTTATTTTGAGTAGAAAAACATGAAATCATATATAAGATATAAACAATATTATTGAAAAAATGACATAAAATAATTTTTACAAAAATACATATCTATTTAAATTAACAAAAGATTCCCCAACAAGATGTTTGTGTATGCTAACAATCAAGAGCCCACATATGGTTTTTGTATTTCGTAGGTACCTACATTTATAACCAATAAATATGTTGTTTTTGCTGCGATTTATTTAACAAATTTTTTGAATTGACCAAAAATAAAAATTGAAAAAATAAAGAATAAAAGAATAAACATAACAAAACAAAAATGTTAAATTTATTACATGGTATCACTTTACCAACACGAATATTTTTGTATCTTAAAGAGAAAAAAAAAACAACATCAGATTACGAACAATTTTTTTGTTTATTGTAACAACATTGACTAAGGAAGTGGCAGTATAAAAAAAACAAAAAAAAACAAAGTAACAAAACCACAAAGTTTTGTTTGCTTATTTGTCTTCTCAAACTCCAAGTGGGTAGATAATTGCTTAAACGTCGTAACTATTTAACATATTAAACAAGTTGCATTACCAGATCCCGTATGTAATTATAGTTTATAAATTGCATATTTGATTTGATAATTATATACACTTAAGAGTTGGTATTAGAACGATCACTTAGCATTATATATAGTAACATGTTTATAAAATCTTACTTGCGTTGTGTACGATATGTAACATTTTTGTGATGGTTTTTTAATTAACTTTATCGTTACTCCGGTAATAGTCAATATTAAAATTTTAATTGATGAAATAAATCTTGTTTTTATCATGATAATTATATATTCCCTGTACATATGTTACTTCTGACACCATTGTTAGAATTGTTTTTTTTTTTTGTGAAATTCAGTAAATTGAGCAATTTATTATATTTAATTCAAATAAAAATGTATGATTTATAAAAAGTTAATGAGCAGAATCATACTAATTTAATAACGGTCGAATTTTTAATTTTGGATTTTTTAATTTTTAATTTTTTTATTCTAAAAGGTACTGTAATAGTAAATACCGGAAATTTTGATTGCAAAAGTAAACGTACACAAATATGTCAGTATCCCTGAAGAGGTTAAAGAGCTTATGACAGAATGGTTCTTTTCGGACTCTACAGATCATTCAATCTTTTTGTATTTATTCGAACAGAAACCTTTGATTACAGAAATTTCAGATCTCCGCATACCAGAACATATATGAGATTTGTCCGATATTGGTTTAAAAAAAAGATAAGTGTTGTGATTTTTTTGAACATGAACATAAAGGAAGAATTATCTGGTAATTAAGTATCTTAAATTCATATTTTTTTTTCTTTAATACATTTATACAAATTTCTAAATTAAGTGAAAGAAAATAATCACAAAAATACACACTTCAAATGAATATATAGTACATATTTATATTTTCTCATATTGACTAATCGGAAAATATAATACCCACGGCATAGGAAAATTTGTTTACAAGGTATGGTCGATGCTTTGATGTCTACTAAAAATAAACAAAAAAAAATTTTTACGGTAGATTGTCAAGTAAAAGAAATTCGAATGTTAATTTAACTAATATGTAACATCCGTTGATGGATTTAATATCTGAAAAACGTATAAATAGATGGTAATGTTTAGCTTTAAGTAAGTGTCATATGCGACGAACATATTGGGTGCGAAGTTAACGTAAATAAATCACCCGTTTTTCAGTTTTCAGTTTGATTATTTTCTTTATAATTTGTGGCTATTGGTTTATGGAGCTATAAAAATGTTTAAAATGACCTAATTATTAATGTATAGATTCTTGAACTTTGAATAATTTACAGATCAGTAGATGTTATTTTTTGTTAGCTATAGAAACTGTGAGAGTTCCAGCACGCTTCTACGTGAATCTAGTGAGCATGTGGTCCGATCAAACCTGTAGATTTGGTGAAAAATTGCGTGAGATTGCTAATCATTCGTTCTACAGGCATTTGACAACTATGTCAAGAATCTATTAAATCTTATTGATAACCGCACTAAAGTTCACTGAGCTTATGAACTATCCATCCTCTTTTCATACAAACATACATAGTGTTCCAGATAGGATTGAGCAGGATGATTTCCCAGATAGAAAATTGAAGTGACCATAAAGTTAGTATAAATGTACATAGTTATGTCAACTTCAAGTCTCTATTAGTTACTTTTCCTTCATACAGCACAAAAACTTTGCAATTTATATGCTACAATATGGAATTTAGCTGCAATCCAAAAATGAGCACCGACAACAATATCTATTGCGTGCAACCTCAATTTTACAAATCATTTCCTATGCCAAACCAACTAATTAAAAAAGGAAAAATGTTCAAACATCTGAGAAGCGAATTTATATCTACACCAAGAATTTAATTCATAAATCATCTCAATGAACAAGCAAGAAAAAAAAACATGATTCTTGTTAGGCGAACTGGAAAAGCTATTGGCGTAAAGTAAAATATATAAAAGCGTATGATAAATAACCGTTCATAACTTGACTTAGTGTCAGTCTATTAAAAACCCAAAGCATATTATTAATAACTTGTAAAACGAGCATTTTCTCTACTATAATCTGTCAAGTCAAGAATCATTCAACTAAATAAACATGTACATACATATTTAAGTTATAAAGTACGATTACAAGGAGTGGTTTCTCCCTCAGGAAATGCTATTACTCAAAGTCACAATCTATAAAACTACACAAACTATGTATGTACACAAATATGTACTCGGATCTACTCGAATCATACACTTAATTAGCAATTTCGGACATGCAAAGCAATATATTTTACTGTTGTGCGAATGGCCTTTTTTTTGGTTGTTGTTGTTGTTGATGGTAATAATCCATGGGCTGTGTGATTTCCATATACTAAAATTTCAAAATTAGAAATCCAAGAAATATAAATGTTCTACATATTTGTAAAATGGTTTCAAGTCGAAATAGAATATATATCTTGTGTATGAATAACATTACATATGGTAAAATTAACAAGAAAATGTTGGAAAAACAAATAGACACATGTGACATTAACATGCCACATTGCAATTTATAGTTACTTAAGTACAAAAAAATAGTTACGATACAACAACACAACACTAGACTTTGCTAACGAGATAACAACCAAAAAAAAAAAAAACTATACAAGATCTTTATGAGACAATAATAAGAGATATAAATATTTTGACATTGGTCATTCAACTTAAATAAATAATATAAGAAAATTGAGAAGGATATAATAAACAAAATAGAATAGTATCCGGACATTGTACACTTTTGGTATGCCGTTGATGGATAAGAAAATATTGCAAGAATGAAAAAAATTGAACAATTTTTTTATGAATAAATAACAATGCAATAATATTGTACAATAATGTACAATTTAATAAGCTCATTATATTTTAAATTTTCTTTACATATTTTATAATGAACAGACAGGGCAATAAGTAAAATAACTTGTTGATTGTGTATACAATGTGTACAGTACAATTGTAAGGTTTTTGGTACATTTGTTTTTAAATATTATTATTTTTAGTAGTTATAAAAAAAATATAATGTATCCTTAACGTATAACGTAATATTGAATCACTCGAATATTGTACGTGTTCAAGGTGAATGAATCTATTGTTTAAAATGAATTCTTTAAATGCTTTCTAGATAATTGATTGGTCTGAATTGACTCTATTGAAAATAAAACCAAATGAAGTATTTCCCAAATGGCTCAATCGGTTGCCTTTGGAGCGGGAGGTATCGGGTTCAAGTCAGACTGGGGTAAAACATGAAAATGTTCATCTCTGGTATGTTAATTTGAAACTGAGGCCGGGTGGTTGGATTGCACTTAAAAACAGTCTGATAATAGCATTCCTTAAAAATGGCGGTGAAATAGCGAGCATTTGTAAGTTTTCCGTAAAAAGAACACCCCAAGTGCTAAATATTCCCACAAAAAAAAAAAAACATCAGATTAATTGAGATAAATGTAACTGGAGTACTATACAATAGGTCTAAATAAAAGGCCGCAGTGTAGGTGATTCATAAAAAATCACACTCCTATCAAAATCAGTAATCAATCAATATAAGTTAAAGCCACCCTACCCGATTTGTGGGTACTGTGTCTTTCATACATTATTAAGAAATGAAATTTCAAAATTGATTCACCTGATAATGGAAACAAAATCTAAACAACAAATATTTTTTGTTACTGATTTTTCAATTAATTAAAGTTTTTCGTTCACATGAGATGCAATATCGATTGATTGATGATGATTGATTTTACAGTGATCATATTTAATTATATCATTGGTATATGAATATTTTCATACTTTCTAATATACCTACCTACATATAATCAAGAAAGATCCCCATGACTGTAACGTGAATTAGAATGAATTTGACCATAGTAAGTAAGTAGGTTCAATTGAATTTTTAATTCAACTAAAATCTTCGAACTCATAATAAAATAGAATAGAACCACGACAACTTTTTTTTCTTATTTAATACTCTCTTACTATATAAAGTTTATTAATTAGTTTACGTTCTACAAGATTAATATATATGTAATATGTATATAATACATATACATAGTCTTATATTCATTATAGAATTATAGATAGAGATGCATTTATTTTAAATTATATAGAGACACTTCCAAACGAAAAAAAAAATAAAAATGTTAAAAGATTTTTTTGTGTGTGAAAGAACATTTATATGTACTATGTACATATGTGCGGTCGTTAATAAATTAATTTTATTACATCTATTTTCACTCATAAAATGTTAAGATGCCGTCCTATAAAAGCGACTATGTAAACAAGTCATTAACACTTGGCATAATGTACTATTAGTGTATAGTAAAAAAAAAACAAAATTGTATAATTATTTTAAATAAATATTACATTTAAAAGGATTTCGTTATAGTTATTTTCACACGATGCATTTAAATTAATAAAAATAGCATTAATTAATGTAATTATGTGTTAAAATGTTTCGTTTGTGATATCAACATAAACTTGACGTTTAACAAAATTGTGGAATATAAAATTCATTTAATTCACAACTAAATATATACCCTCCTATACCTAAGTATACATATATAGTAAAATAAAAAAATTAATCAACCTTCCTGAGTTTTTTTCAGATAAATTTCTATTCATTTTTTTATCCACTTTCTATATAACAGAAACCTATCTCAAATTTCCTACATCAAAACCATTTTTGACTATAAAAATATTAACTGTATGAATAATAAAACATTTCCTATGCCAATAAAAGAAAATTTAATTTATGTTGACAAAACATTTTTATTAAAAAAAAAAAAAAAAAATTAAAAAAAAAATTGAATTACACACAATACTCAAGGCATTTAAAATAATTCTTAATTCTGATCAAATATCAAATTTCTTTGAAACGTTTTCATTTTAAATGACACAATAGAAATAAAAAGTGTACTCTCGTACCGATTAGTGCCACCTTCCTTTACCTTTTACAATAATACTTCTTTCTACCTACACCAAACCACATAAATAAAAAAAAAAAATTAATTTTTGAATTTATTCTCATTTTGTATTCATCTATTGTACACGTTATAACAATTTAATGAAAATAAAATATTTCTTAGGATGTGTAATAAATTTGTATACGTGACAAACAATATTAATAAGATTTAGTAATTTTGATTTAATTTATCTACAATATTTTGAATACTTTTTAGTTGTAACTAACTAACCGTTTGGATTTCTTTTTGTTATATCGTAATAGAGACCTCTCTTTTCTAGTTCTAAATATTTCGAAATCACTTTTGGTCTGGTACCCTCTGATAATAAAAAACAAATTATTTCCCCAGACGAAATTTTTTAAAATATGTATAATTGTAGGTAATGGCATATTGTATTTGTATTAGTATATCGATAAATTATCTCACTGATATAGTACAATTCAGCAGTATCAATAAATTTATTGATGACACTCAAATGCTTACTGAATTGTCAATATGTCTGGTATTTTTTTATATGAAGTAATTTATGCATTGTAATCAAGAATATTGTATAAATACGAATTAATTATAAACCAATTCGATTAATTATTTTTGAACATTACTTAGAGCGTCCCACCAGGCCCGCGCTCTAAGTATATCATTAATAAAGTTATTCATATATTCAAAAGATTTCGTATTATTTATATTGGACCTTTGAGCCAGAACTGTCTGTTTTTCTCGGATGGAGAAGCAATTTGGAGGAGAACCACAATATGTGAAGAAGACACTGGGAAACAAAAGTATTTGTAAAAATCCCTTTAGATATAATGTCATTTTTACGAATACTCTTGATGCCCAGTGTAAACTTCTTGGACACACAACCACACAAGAAACCTGTAACCGACAAGACAGCAAATTAAAAATTACCATGTGGAAACCAGAGAGAATTCTACAAATTGGGAAATTATTCTTCTTAGTGGATGGTGTCTTTAACAAAGAAATACCAATGTTTAACGCCGAGAAGATTTCTCATCGGATTTCTAAGAAGACATACATAAATAATATCCTGTCTTCGATTCCATTAATTAAGAATAATATAAATTTTATATTATCAGCATCTATTTCCTGTTGCTTTTTAAGACCATAGATAATAATAAACCATAGACCATAGATAATTAAACTTTTCATTAATCATATTTTATATCTAACATTTATGAAGGTCTTTTCTTGCAAAACAAAATGACATAAACTACTTTTCGATGGAATTACAGTTTCAAGTGGAATTCGAATCAACCGGCTTCAGTTAATTTATTGTATTTGAGACAAAAATTTTTTTTGTTTTACAATTTAAAACCCAAAAATCATTGTGTTTTCCATTTGAAGCAAGACTCGCTTAAGAGAACCATTTACGCAGTGAACAACCACTTGATCGGTTAGCTTAATGAAAATGAAATTACAGTCATAAGCTATTATAACAAATTTCAAAAATGTTAATGCTACAATGTTTAAATACATAATTGATATAGTTATTCAACTTGACGTTATTTGAAATTTTGTTTATACCGTACCCAATAAACCTTACCTCTCTTATTCTGAATACAAAATTCAATTCCCACAGGTATTTTTGATCTTTCTTTTTATATCTTGCCAGAAAAATATTTTTCAATAATATATTATGTTGTTTGTCACCATTAATAATACACAGTGCATTTTATGATGTCAAGCTCCCTCTAAAAATATTTTGACAGTACCGTCGTATAAACTTTTTGATATATAATAAATGAATTCTATTATCGAAAATAATAGGCTAACATGTAAAACTTATGTTAAGCTATGCGCATTAATTTCGGAAAACATTTCTTTTAATTTTTTCTCTCTTTTACACATTACAAATTAAATTAATAAATCAAGGCAGGTATAAAATCGTTAGGATTGAATCATTATGACACCTGATTCTACCTACTCAATGTCAGTTTATAAATTAGCATGCACACCAAGTAGGTTGTAACATAAAAAATAAGAAATAAAATTTTGTCTGTTTTTTTTTTTTTTGTTGTTTTTTTTCTCTCTCAAGTTATATGGGAACATTGCCATATGTCATCTCTTTTTATTTAAATTTAATAATGTAGTCAAAACAAATGAATTTTAATGTGGTAGACAAATCATGTAGAAACAAATCAATATTCAATTTTATTGTTTTTGTATAATTTTATATACTGACGTGTCAAAAATTTAAGTCCGTTTTTATTCATTTTTGCATATTTCAAGCTATTAAATTACGTATACTTACCTATAGATTTGATGGCATTTCTAGAAATGTTGCTAAATTATAGTTGAACGTCCTAGCATCTATTTGTCAATATTTTCTATATATAGTACTTATTCCATACATTCCACAATATAGGAGTCATACTTATTGACATTCTCTCAGTATTTCTTCCTAAAAATAAATTTTCGTAATTAAAAATACTGGATTAGAAAGATTTTTGTAATTCATTTTCTCCTATTATTATTATTATTAGGGTGTGAGGATTAGGGTGGATCATTTTTTAAAAACTTAGATTTGCCAAATCCCACAGGAAACTTGTGTTTTTGCCGAAAAATCTTAAGATTAAAATTTTGTGCAAAAAAAAATATTATATTTGATGGTCTCGCGACCCGTTCAAAGGCCAAAATTTGATCGTTTTTTCTTCAACAAATAATTTTAGCTGAATTTAATGTATGACAAAGTTATAGGTTATTAAATTACCATTAAAATGATATATAATATAACATGCCTGTGATAAGATAACAAAAATAGATAGACTCCTATACGGATTAGTAAAACGATCAATTTAACAGATCACCTTCTATATCATTTTTCATTGTTCTTTACATTAAAAAGGAACTAAATTGGTGTTTAATTACTAATCTCAGTGTTCAAATATTAAAAAAAATTAAACCAACAGAAGTTAGAGCTACTCATAAATATTACATTTTTTGTATTAAAGAAGAAAGTTCATTTATTTAAACTTTAAACTGAAACAATAACACATTTTATGTAATTTATCAAGTCCATCTTTTAAACACGGCAGGAATCGTTGTTAAAGTTTTGACTTATTTATGAGACACAAAACATTTATTTTAAATTCGTGTGGTCGATCTGGTTTTTTGTTAGTTTTTTTTTTTTTTTTTTAATTTACATAAAACATTTAAGACTTTAATAAACAGATTATTTATACATAATCTTGTCAATCCTATCTGTTAAACGTGTGGGTAATATTATACAACAGCATCAATCACTTATATCTAAAATATATACACTATAATGTTACTAAGCATCAAATTAAATTTATGTCTTTATAATTTCATTAAATATTCTCGTATAGATAGAAGTCAATTAATCAAAATATCTATATTAATAATTCAAATTTATTCAGAATTTTATAGAATCTACTTTGTTCAAATGATAGTCTTTAAGTTTAAAATTTAAAAGAAATCAATTCTTTTTTTTTTGTTTTCGGTTTAAAATTTTTATTAATGACAGTCGTTTTGTTTCATTTTAGCTATCACTGGTGCAACTGGCCGCCGATCCAAATGGAAAAGATACAAAATTAGTTGAGGTTAGACGATTTTGTCCACCAATTCAAGTGGGATTTTGGAATTGTATGAATCACACTTTACAAGGTAAGAATTTACTTATAAATAGTGCAATACATTCTCTACTTCGTACATATGTCAAATGAGAATAAAACAAATATGAGTATCGAGGAACTGAGAACTTTACGTTATCAATCCTTCTAATCCAGTCGGGTTTTGGCTCCATTGCAGGTGATACGCGGCGAGGATTTTCCAATTTCGAATACCATTTATCCATCTTTTTCTGATCTCGATTTCCTTCGATGTTCCGAAAGAGGCTCTATTTTTGTACCTCTATCGTCATTTTTATAACATGCCCTATCCAGCGAATTCTGGCAGCGTTACAGTGAACTGTGATTGGTTCAAATTCTACCACAAATTGATTGAACAACAATTTTCCGTTCGATTTTTCACCTCCAAACCACACAGCAATGTTTAATATCACGAAAATTCCCAATCTTCTGTAATAATCGTTCTGCCATTATACCATTTCGTGATGATTAGAATTTAAATAAATTGATTATTTATTTCGCCATATTTACTTATTTTCATGTCTGATGCATATTTAAATGTGAATAAAATAAACTTATTGACCGAGGACGCCTTATCTGAAGACTTATTTACTCAGAACAATAGAGAATCGTGTCTGGCAAATTTATATTTTATTATCACCCCATCTAAATGGTAATATTGTTATTATTATTATTATTATTATTATTATATTGGTTTGTCTGCATTCATCCTCTTACCTTTTCCACTATGATGGGCAATTTATCTTTATTGTTTATTGTTTATTTACGTGCATCCAACAATAGATTGAAATATTCGTTTTTATTGGTTTTTTTTTCTTTTCGTCGTTCTTTCAGCTGTTGCAAGAGGTTCTCAATGGTCAGGTCGTTTGTGTTGTCCATTAGCAATATCGCCAAGATGTCAAAATGCATGTGCAACATCTGCATCGAAATATGAATTGGCTGGTGGATGTCGACAAAGTGATGAACAGAATTTATTCTCCTGTTTCGATCGACAAAATGAGGGCGATGAGTGCTGTGGTCATGCCAGAACATCGGAATGTTTACAGGTAAAAATGTGGTGTGATGAGTAATTGTATACAGATTGTATGATGTATGTATATAAGGGAAGTTCAATTGAGAACTACATATATACTAACATTTTTTGATTATACTCGTAACTTATAGTGACATCATAAAGTACCTCTATTATTTTGTACAAAGAAATGAGGTCTTCGTCATTACTTATAAAATTAAACAGTTTACTTAATTTGATGCCCGAACTGATGCCAAAACTGATATTAAATTTAAAACTATTTCTTAAGTTCGTTATTAATTTTAGAGTTTAAAAAAGCCAAAAAATTCTTAGTTCGAATAGCTGGTTTTGCTAAATTTCAGATTTCTAATTTTCTTTTACGATTTCTGCAGATCTGACTGACACATTATTTATTTTTTTTATTTTTTAAATAAGGCTTGCAGAGATATTTTTCGAAGTCGCCTAACACCAACTAAGCCAGAAAGATTATTTATTGAAAAAGAATGCAATGACAGTAATACGAATTCCAAGGTATTGCAGTGCGTCCAAAGATTCATAGATCTAACACCGATAAACAATTCAAAACAATGTAAAGTTTTACTAAATAATGGTAACTAAACTATATAGTTAACTATTCTTCTGTATTCCCATAACAGATTTACCATGCTGTGAATATACTCAGGACATTCATTGTCGCTCAACCTGCAAAGATATTTTAACAAATGGCGAAACCACACAGGAAATGATAGACGAACTTGAGAAAGGAGGATGTGGACCACCACTACCACATGATCCATTGTGGCAGTGTTTTTTGTCAGCCGGTAGAAAAATTATTGTAACAACATCTTCGAGTGAAGTATCACAAATAAATCAAATTGGAATGGATTCGGCTAAGCTGCATTGCTGTCACAAGGCATTTTCACCAAAATGTCGGCGACTTTGTACACAAACATTTTCAAATGATTGGACTGAAACTCGTGGCGACTTTGAATATGATTGCTACAGTCAAATAAATGAAATGCAATTGAGACAGTGCCTAGATGAAGGTATGTTTTCACTAAGATTTAGTATACTAAAATAACATTTTCCTTAAATTATTCCCTATTCGTACAGTTGATGAACCGTGTGAATTAGGCTGTGATGGACTGTCATTTTGTACGAATTTCAATAACAGACCTACAGAATTATTCCGTAGTTGCAATGAACAGGCAGACCATGCCGCTCAATCGGATGTAGCATTGTGGAAACAAAAAGTAATTATATTTCTATATATAGATATTTATAGCATTGTGCAAAGAAAAACTTTAGGGTTCATTGAGTTTGCCTGGTCTTAATTTGCCAATAAAAGACATTTCAAAATGTTCACCAGAAATTTGGCGAGCAATTGTCTGTTCATTACAAATTAAACCATGCACACGGAACAAACATGCAAACCAAATATGTCGTGAGGATTGTTATGACATTTTAACCAAATGTATGGATTGGACGAAATTAGAATCTGGACATACAGCCGCATCAATATGTTCGAAACTGTCACTAGAAGACACATCGACACCCTGTGTTTCACTTAAACCGTTTATAGAACCTAGCGATTTACCTCATCATTTTGGCAATCACAGGATAGTTTCACCATGCAATGGACATCCCTGTAATGCTACAGAAGTGTGTCTTGTGAATAAAGATGGAACTAATGATTATACGTGTGTACCAGGGTGTTCTCTAGGTAATCACTTAAAAATCTATTAAATTAACGTAAATAATGTTTTATTTTATGTTAGGTGAAACATCGTCCTATATGGTTCCAGTCGATACATACGTACGTATTCCTGTCTCATTAAAACAAAAAGGATGTCTGAAAATATGCAAATGTGGCTTATCGGGACGTATTGAAAATTGTCAGCCATTACCTTGTATCTCATACGATTCGTGTAGTTTGTCAGGACGAAAAATAGAACATGGATCATGGTTTTATATTGAATGTAATATTTGTAGTTGTTTTGCAGGAGAAATAACTTGTACAAAGAAACAGTGTCGAATACCTGGTGAGACTATTAAATTTCTCCATATTACAATGTTAAAATACAATTATTTTTTTTACCGCCCAAAGGAATCTCAGATAGATCTTACACTAGCTTACCATGCAATTGTCCACCACATCATGTGCCAGTTTGCGGCAAAAACGGAAATACTTATCCATCAGCATGCGTTGCTAAGTGTACAGGTAAATAATCTTATTTTCAAGTTTATAAAGGCAAATCTAATCAGGAACTATTAAAAGGTTTACAAGATGCTGATATAGAGTTTGGAGCTTGCGGCGAAGGTAGCCCTTGTGGCAAAGCCAATTGTCCATCTTATTCGAAGTGTGTTGAGAATAGGCAGGTGTGTTTATCCGTTATGCACAGACCTTGTAACCAGTATCAATGTGGTAAGTATTTTATTGACATTATTTATTATACGGACTAAGTAATCTCATTTTTGATATAATTATTGTGTATTTGACTATGAAATCTGTCTATTAGCTACTAATGAGATTTTAGGGCAGACTAAAATAATCAATTAAAAAGAACTCATCAAAAATGACAGACAAAACCAATTTTTTGATTGATTTTTAGAAATAAGTTCTTAAAAAAAAACAATTTTGTATTCAGTAAACCTAACATTACCCTGTGCATCATCCGAACCAGTTTGCAGTACTGATCGACGAACAATTCCCTCAATGTGTCAATTACTGAAAACAAAATCCAAATTTGACTATCGAGGCGTATGCTTTCTTGAATGCAGAGACACATCAACGGGACCAGTTTGTGGTATAAATGGAGTGACGTACAAAAGTGAATGTGAAGCATGGAGTGGTTTGTATATTTTATTAAATTTAAATCCCAATAAATTAATTGTTTTTCTTTAGATTACTCTTTAGTAGATTATATGGGTGAATGTCAGGAAGTTGGACTCCTAACAGACACCCTGGGTCAACGATGTACGTCGATAAAATGTGAATCACTATCAAGTGAATATTGTTTAGGTATTGTTCCGCCGGGAGCTTGCTGTCCCATTTGTTCGGGTGCATTGCGAATAGTTTACTCACGAAAACAAATTGATCGAGCTCTATACGCCTTGAAAGGAAAAAATACAGATGCTCTAACACTTCGAGCTGTTCTTCATGCATTGGAAGGTTTAATTCGAGTTTCGCAATGTCGATTAAGTGGATATTTAACGATTGAAACAGATTTATTTGTTACTGTGCAAAATACTGAAAAATCACCGACATTCATTCAAATCGAGGCATGCACAAGGGAAGCGGAAAAAATCGCTACACTAATTGCAATGCAAAGTCATCGCATCACAAGTAATTTGGCATTGAGTTCGTTGACCGTTGCCAATATTGTTTCGGCATCAAATTCAAATTCTGCATTTCGATCAAAACAAAATCTATTAAGTGTTTTGATCTCATTTAGTTTTATTTATTTTAATGTGAGGCATTTAAGTTAGCTGTTATTTACTTAAAAAAAAAAAAAATCATGTATTATAGGCAATGGGTAAACGAAATTTTGACGTTACTTGGGCGGAAAATATTTTTCTAATTTTCCAATTGTAAATCTTAGAAAGACTTTTTCGCTCTTAATGAATTTACTCGTTTTATATAAATTTTGTGCCAAATCAGTGAATTCAGAGTGCCAATAATTGATTTAAATTATTAATAGGTACTAAAATGTATATACATATAGGTAGTTATTTACAAACAATAACCATCAAATTAACATTATTTATAAATATTAACATTACTGTTAACTGTAAAGTTTATTTTAACAAGACATTTTTGGTAACTTTACGCATACAAATTGAGGTGAACATTGTTCCTATGACAACAAATTTGTTGGTAAATTTACGTGAATAATTGATTCAGTATGGACAACAAATTTTGTAAAGAGAGAACACATGTGCCCGTAATGTTAAAATTTTTCTTTATGGAAAATCATAGACACTCATGTGAAAAATAAACTTTTCTATGTAATGAATGAAAAATTGTATTATATTAGATTTTACTCATATTCTGTGATATAGATTTAAGCTGCTATTAGTGTTCATTTGTTTTTCGTATCTAACCAAAGATTTCAACATAATGTTTATTTATATTTATACCTAGGTATTACTATTATTATTATTACATACTTATAAATAAAATTATAATCAAACCCTTATTTAATAATATTACACTCAATGTTTATATTTTAGAGTTTTAGACAAATATATTTGTTATACTGAAAAATTGTAAATAAGTCTAGTCTATCTATAATTATAATAAACAATGACAAATCTATTTTATTGTAGGTATTTGTTTATAAAGGGACGCCAAAATTCCTCCAAGGTATCTACAATTTTGACTGAAATTTTTATTTTTTTATATTTTCTATCGTTCCCAAAAAATTAGCTCCGACAGTGGCACGTGAAAACTCCGTCGACATACCTATATGTATGTGATTCTTACCGAAACGTCAACATGGGGAATAAAAATAATCTTCAAAATTCTTTGATATTCAGAAAACCTATAACACGTTAGCTGCCAAATGTACCCCCGGCTACCAATCGGCAACATGTTCATGGTTGCGCTATTCCGACTATTTTTCTATGTATGCGTATGCAGACTTCAACAGGACGAAAATATTTACAATTTTTCGCGAGGTGTTTAGAATCTTACAAATCAATCTTTTAAAAATCCCATGAGACGCTTTAATATCGATTTGGATTTCACTTTATAGTAAGCCTATGGTCGGTTCTGCCTAGAAATTGACTCTATTTATCTCTTTGTTCCCGTCCAGAAATCACTACAATCCGTTGCATTATAATTACAGTACAAAAGAATGGCAGTAGGACTTTAACAATTAAAAGGTAAGTATAAATAGTGGTCTCACTCGCAAATGTTAAAGAATGTGTTTTATGGGAATATATGTACTTCGTCTTCGGAGATATTTTATTAAAATTAAGTAAATATTAAATATAATATTAATTAAATTTAATTTTATAAAATTCAAACTAACCTTATTGCAATGAAATCCAGCCAAAAAAAAGCGCGAGAATCACAACCACTTTGCTAATATCCAATATCGCCATTTTGAAAAAGATGAGAAAGAGAACACAGACTTTAATTTAGTTTTAGTACACAGTCGTTAACGTAGATTTGTAGAGTGGTGAAAACAATAGAAGTACTAGATTATTGCATTAATCTATTATTTTTATTGTGAAAACCGATAAGTGTCAATATCGACATACGAAATTTTTTCATAAACACCGGAATTTATTTTTTTCCCTATTTATTATATAAAAAGATAATTATTAAGTAACATACAGAGATAATAATAAACTTAACAATTAAAATGAGTGCAATAAAAAATGGTGTTCATATATTATCGATTAAAACCAGTGTGAAACAATTTCAAAAACGTAAAATTTTAAGGTTATTTTTTTTGTCGAATCGTTATTTCATTTTAATTTTCCTTTTCCTAGGATGGTTATCAAATATAGAAATACAACAAAGGCGCAGCGAACTATTCAGCCTAGAACAAAAACGCCAAAAGGGTGAAGTTGGTAGAATTGAAAAAATTGAGGTTCGCTACTTGGGACTGCCAAACGATACAACATTGTTTATGAACAAAGGCATCTCAACACCTTATAATTGTGCACAACGTTTGTATATTTCTATTAAGTTAAGTTCAATATTAAAACCAATTTTATTCTTTAGATTTAAGTGAATTGCATTGTAACCGATCTGCCCTAGCATTAATCGATGGTAATATACCGTGGGATATGCATCGACCCATTCAAGATTCTTGCACGATACAATTGTTAAATTTTACTATAGCCGAGCCACATCTCGTTAATAAGTAACATAAATTTAGATTTACTGAATCGATTATGCATTTGATGTATCCGACATTCTAGAGCTTTTTGGCGAACATGTTCATTTATGCTGGGTGCAGCACTGAAAGAAGCTGTCAAAGATGAAGCCACTTTGCAGTTGCACAGTTTTCCAAGTCCAAATGTTAAATCGGGCAGTTTTGTTCATGACATTTCGCTAAATGCTAAAGCTTGGACACCAAACACCGAAGAACTACGTGCCTTATCAGCGGAAATGATAAAATTAGCTGCGAAAAATTTAAAAATCGAGAGACTAGAAGTATATCATGATTTAGCATTGGAAATGTTTAAATATGATCCATACAAAAGAGAACAACTTCCTAGTATATCGAGATCAGGTTAGTATTTGAGTGAAAGGGACACCTAAGTACGGTATATTATATTTACCAATTACAAAGTATGTCTTTTCTCCTGTTTTTTTTTTTGCTACATAGAATTCAAAGACTTATGATACATAATTTGAATTCCACATTAAACAATAGGTCTAAGTGGTATTTGTATGATATACTAAAATAATTAGTTTGAAAGACGCAATTGTACGCCACCCCAAGAATTTAAATGATGTCACATATGCAATAAATGTAATTCTAAAAAAAACAACAAACGACAAATTACACAAAAATATCGGACATTAAATTAATGAATATTTTTAACCATTAAACGTCCCCCCCCCAAGGTTTATTAACCTTTATTATAAACAACCGGAAACAATTTTTATTTGTGAATATCAAGATTATTCAAGAATAAAAACCTAATTTACTATAAGAAACATAAAATAGCGTTGCTGTGTATTCTTCTCTTAATACGAAGTCTTAAATCATCAAAACAACATTGATTAAAAAATTACACCAAACAACGACACAGTTACTCTCTCTAGTGTCTAGTCCTAATAACAATTTAGAACATATTTTTGATTGTGTTATCACAACTTAGAGTAAATACAAAAAAAAATAAAAAATTTAAAAATAAATTAACACAAATTACGCATTTTTTCTAAATATAGGCTCAGTTGTACTATACCGTGTTGGAGATCATGTTGATATTAGCCGAGGTCCAATGATTGCCTCCACCGGATTACTAGGACGATGTACAGTGTCGGCTGTGCACAAAGTTGCCGATGAAATTAATGGAGCTCTTTATCGAATACAAGGCGTTGCATTACCAGTTGGATTTATAATCAATCATTTTGCATATGGCATTCTTGAGCAAAGGTCAAGAAAATTGGTAAAATATATATTTGAATCATTATTGCTGCAATATTTCTAATATGTTTTTTTTTCTCTTCAATATGGCCCTCATAGAATGCAGCACGTTTGCCCAATGAACCATTTGAGGAGAATATTTTGGAGCACGCAATAGCATAAACAAAATATTTTGTTATTGTACGATGACTTTAGCGAAGAATTAAATAAAATTCTTTTTTTTTTAAATTTATCGATACTGTTATTATCATTTTTCATAAGTGTGTGTGTGTGTGTGTGTTTTTTGTTTAATTCAATTACACTCAACTTGTAAGAATAATCGAAATTATTAGCCGATAAACTTTTGATCCTTGGACGACCGTGCCGATAATGATGTACATAAATTTATAGAGCGTGTATCATTTAACGCAAAATATTTTTGTTATGCAGAAATTTGGTTGTGTATGAGAGTACAGTTGGTAATTAATTTATTACAATTTGTATATTGCAGTATTTACCAAGCCATTCCATTTTTTAATGTCACAATTTTTGAAAAATTTCAAACATAATTTCTAGCATTTTTTGACAATTTTTTTGGAAATCCTATTTAATCCATTTAGATCCTATAAGATAGACCTTGACAAGTTTGACCATCAAAATTTAATTAAATTTGTTCCGATAGGAAGTCTGAATTTTCAAATTATTTTCTCGTTTTTGGACATTTTTCCAACAAAAAAGGTCAAACATTTTCGTTATAGTTTTTTCAGTATTATTATTGTGTGCCTACGGTGGCTGATGTTGTAAATGATGAAAATAGTGCCGTTCCTTCGACCCTCTTCCATACAAATATTTCTTTCTTTCACTAAATAACAAAATGTCGATAACAATTCAAAAATACAAAACATTTTTATTTTTTGTGTTGGATAATATCATGGGCTAATCATTTTTTACCCACAGAATTACTAAAAGATGTCCATTTGCCTATGTATTAAAAATTTTTTTATTAATTTTTTTTTCTTTATTTCACAGATCGATTTAAAAAATTATGCTAAATACATAATTTTTTTTTTAAATCCTATATTCCTACCTAACTACTACTAACTCTCTTTTATAGAACAAGTGAATCTTTTCCATTGTTATTTATAGTATGTAGGTAGGTAGTTTCTTTTCTACCACTTGCTTATTTGGCATTCTTTAAGGCTTTTTATACAACAAATAGAGAAATGCTTACCTGTTGGTTGATAGACAATTCTGTCAGGTAAGAAATGTTTCAAGTATTATATAAAATATTTGTTGTGTATAATTTTTTGTTTTGTTTTGTTTTTTTTTCTTCTTTTTTTTTTAGTAAAACCATATGTAACTGCATTTGATATTTGTATATATATACATAGGTATTATATATGTACCTACATTAATTTAATACAGACGATACATTTTTCCTTAAAATATCCACCACTATTGTAGTAGGTAAATAATTTAAAGTTTTGTATTTTTTTACTATAGAATCTTATTTAATCTTTGACTGAGCATTGAACTTTAACCAAAGTTATAAGTAAAAAAAAATATGATTACATAAGTTTCTCACTAACATACTTGTCCGATAACAAAGTGGATCATGGTTTGTCGATGATGTTAACCCATTATTACAAAAAGTTGACTAGTCAAGTGAAACGGTCAGTCATCATATCGTTTATATACATATATAGGAAATATCGAAGAAAATTGGCTTACAAAGGAATAATCAGAACTAATTCTCATATTACAAATCGTGTATCGTCAACGGTCAAACAGTAATTATTTGTGCCTTGCAGTGGCAAGATCGTCGTGAAATAAAAAAAAAAATTGTTATAACTTTATAGATTGAAGTGAAAAATGATAATAAGTTGTGCTGTTATTTTTAGTGCTTTGTTTTTTGGAGGTAATAAAATAATTACTTGAGAAAAAAATAAATTGTGCAGTGAAAGATATTAAAATTACCAAGGATTTATCTTTAAATGCTTGCTTAAAATTGGATAGAAGCAGGCTGGCTACTGAATCTTTTCAAAAAAAAATTTATTTTGTGTTAATTTCTTTAGGAATATTTTTTGGAAAGAACACTTACAAGGTTATACCGAGCCATAGAATAAGAATCTACTAACTTCCTACTATAGTATTTATGATATTTTTTGAAAAATATTTTTAAAAAAAAACCCGTACGCCGATTATAATATACCCGTATGAGTACTTATTTATTGTACTACGACTTAGTTTTTATTACATTTTTTCTGTACAATGAGTACAAATGATTAAGAACCCTAGAAAAAAGTTAAATTAATTGCAGCGCCGTAACGGTAGGTTGTTGAATTTTCCGTAATATGAATGAATTTTTTGCATTCTCTAGTTATAATTGTTGTCATATTCATTTTTTCTACATTCCGACTATCTTTGGACTAAACGATAAAAAACACTGTAAAAAACACTTATAATTGGTCAGATTTCCTCCAAAAAATAAAGAATCTTAAAAATAGAGATCTTACTCTGGAACTACATAATGAACTGTCTAACTTAAGCTGTTTAGCTGGAATCTTGAAAAAAAAAATGTTCAATGAATATTAAGGAGCGTTACAAACTCAGTACCAAAGTTATAATACCCGCTGATAATTATCATACACGGATAAAATAATTTGGAAGAAATTGACTTTTGGTCTTTTGGCTTTGGTCACAACCTTAGAAAGAAAATTTTTGAGAGGATTAACATTACCTAAAAAAAAAAAAATTGTATGTTAGCAATAATAAGAAAAAAGTCTTAAATTCATTTAAGATTTGTAAATAAATAAGTGATCGTTAAAAGTTTTTAGTCTTATTCAATTTAAAAATATAGTCAGTTCAACTGGACTATAAAAGATTCATATGGAGATGTCACAAATTTTAAATAAAAAAATAGTCTGTCTAACAAGAACGTGTTGTCGATAACTCGGAAACTGGTTTAGCTATGTAAATGAAACATACCCTCACAAATACTCTAGGTTCTAAACTACCGTACAATGTAATAAACTGTTTTTTTAAGCCTACCGTTTAATTGAAGCGATCTGATCAAGCTTAAGTGCAGAGTGCAGAAATCCCAAGTGCTAAATTGGTGGCCATCTTAGTCCTCAGACGCTAATCAAATGGAGAATATATGGTCTATTGTGAAGCTAAAATTTCGAAGTGTGGACGTCAATTAAGGGCTATATGGAAGTAACTACCAAAATACGCTCAAAATTTGGTCGAAATTATGGACAATCACTGTCAGCCAATATTGGATAATGGAGACGACTGAATCAAATACTGATATGATTGCGCCCTTGTCTATATTAATATATAAATTTTTTAGTTAAATAAATAAAGGATTTAAAAGTTATTGACAACACGCTCTTGTTAGACTGACACATGATAACATAAAATCGATTGTAGCGATTTAAGAGTTGTATTTAGAACTTCAAGGGAAATGCTTATTTTTTAAATTATTTATGACTTCGTCCTTAGCTATTTTTTTATTACAACAAATAAATGTTTAGTAAATTGAATACAAATTATAAAAAATTAATTGTAGCGCCATAACGCGATGGCGTGAAACTGTTTGACCTATGAAACAAATACAGTGAAATTCCTCTAATTCAGACTGGACTGGGGGAAGATCATCCTTAATTAGAGGAATTTTTTATGGTATGAAATTTTTTCTTTTTAATTTAAACATTTAATGTAGAAAATTCAAAAATGTTCATTTAACGTTTACAAAAATAAATAAAAACAATTTATTTTAAAAACAAAATCACAAAAATAAAACATTTCACAGTATTACAATGCAGTAAAAGTAAAAATAAGATGTACATACTCAGCGCTGTGGAAAAAAATAAGTGTAAGGCATATTCATATGAAAAAGTTATACATTCCACATTTTTTTTAAAAAAAAACAGTCATTTGTTTTTGTTTTTGGCTGTTTTCATCATCCATTTTATTCCTATAATTCAGAAAAATCCCTATAATTCAAACTACCAGTATGAATTGGAGGAAGACAACTTCTATAATTAAGACTAAATCAAATTAGTCTGAATTAGAGGATGTCTGCTTTATAGAATTCTTAATTAAAGGAATTTTACTGTAATAATTTTATTATTCTCTATATTTTCCCCAGTGTAGACTAAGAACGTATATTTCATTGGATCATATTTTATAATTGTATAAACAAAATTAATCGAACAAAAATCATTTTTTATCAAATATACAACTCAGAATTAGCATAATGTTGTTATATTATTATAAATATTTGTTACTAATTTGTTAATATTGATGACTTACTATTTGTTTTTGTAAACAAGATACAAAATTGCAATCAATTCACTACAATCTGTATATTATATTTTTGTTAAATAATTAAAATTCGCTAATTGAGCATTTTTTGTATAAATAAATTTTTTAATATTTTTCTAATTAAGATAAGAATATCGCTTTAGGTCACCCACTGCATTTGCGCTGCACTTAACTTATAGTAATTTGGACTTACTTACTTTTTTATATGAATTTCGGTGTCATTAACTTCGCAGCAAGCGTTACAAACAAAAGATGTGCTAAAACTGAAACTTTCGATAATTTTCACCAGTAATTATACGCATTCAATGACCTTAGAACTGTTCCCAGAAAGATAGCTGTCTCTAGTTTCCTCCAATTTTTAAATTATATAGCCACAGATGGTTTATTGTAATTTACAATGAGTAGAAAATGTTACGACATTGAGCACGTTAGTGAACCTCAAATTGGTACCTAGGAATACTGCTGTCTCATTTGATCAATTGATTGATGGTGTTTCCTTAGTCATTATTGAGGGCTTTTTTAAACAATACTGACTAATAAATAAAATTTATTCACAGCCCATGCAACAAATCCACCAAAATGGGATACAGTTCATACCGTTAAGGGAACCCTATATATTCCCTATGCCGAAATTGTGGAACCATTTTATGCCTGGTACGATAAGCCAGCCAGACGATCCCGTATCGATTACTATGGTGGAATGGTAAAAACCTATCAGCTAGGCGGTGAATATGATTATGGAACATCATTGAAAGTAGCTCCGGTCACAACAAATGATGTAATGAATAAGGAAACGTGCCTTCAAGTCAATGGAACCGAAGAATATCATATAGAACCACAGGCTATATTGCCAAATTGTTCTGACTTTACATTAGCTGGTAATAAGATGAGTTTCAATTGTTATTGAGATTTAATGTAATTGAGATTATTAATATTTTAGGAACGGAAGACATGCTTGGTTTGAAATGTGATAAATTTGTCTATGAGGAAACAATTGGCCAGAAGAAAAATGCATATACATTGTGGGTACGATATAAAAAATCACCAAAGTATCCAGCGTCGAGAATGCCAATTCCAGTACGTTATGAAATGAAAGGTTTCAATTCACTGCTTGGATCACATTATGATCATTATTATTTAGACTATGACTTGTATAGTCACGAGGACATTCCAAGTGAAGTTTTTGAAGTGAACGAAAGTAGGTGTCCTCTTGAATATTACCATCTAGATTTGATTTATCGATAGATCTTCTCATTAATATAGATGAACCATGTGTTGCTTTCCCTGGACCTGGCACTGGCCACTATGCTACTTTTAATCCAATGAAAGAATTTATGAGACCGCATGATTTGTCCCATGTAGAAAATGAGTTTAGTCGATTTATTGGAAAACATGGCAGAAAATACAATACAGCTGTAGAACATGAACATCGAAAGAATGTGTTCATGCAAAATTTACGATTTATTCACTCAAAGAATCGAGCTAAGCTTGGTTTTAGTCTAACCGTAAATCATTTGGCTGATAAAACTTCAGATGAACTAAGAGCCCTAAGGGGATACCGTTCATCTGGCGTTTACAATGGTACAAATACATTTTTCACATGAAAGAGAGTCCTCATATTGATAATAAAATTTTAGGTGGAAAACCATTTCCCTACAACACATCCAGAAGTAGTGCCGATTTACCTGATCAACATGATTGGCGACTTTATGGTGCTGTTACACCGGTTAAAGATCAATCTGTTTGTGGATCTTGTTGGTCATTTGGTACTATTGGTGCCGTTGAAGGAGCATTTTTCCTTAAAAATGGCGGTAATTTAGTACGTCTATCGCAACAGGCTCTCATCGACTGTTCGTGGGGATACGGTAATAATGGTTGTGATGGTGGTGAGGACTTTAGAGCATATCAATGGATGTCAAAAATTGGTGGTGTTCCAACTGAAGAAGAATATGGCGGTTACTTGGGACAAGATGGATATTGTCATGTAAACAATGTTACGCTAGTTGCTCCAATTACAGGCTGGGTTAATGTAACGAATAATAATGCAGTTGCCTTGAAGATAGCGATGCTTAAAAATGGTCCAATATCGGTGGCGATCGATGCGTCACATAAAACATTTAGTTTTTATTCGCATGGAGTTTACTATGAACCAAAATGGTAAGTTAATTAACTTAGAGGTGATATTTATTTTATATATTTTTTTTTTAAATTAATTCATTTACAGCGGCAATAAAGTTGATGAACTGGATCATGCTGTTTTGGCTGTTGGATATGGAACAATGAACGGTGAACTCTATTGGCTAATAAAGAATTCTTGGTCTAATTATTGGGGTAATGATGGATATGTACTTATGTCCGCTCGAGATAATAACTGTGGAGTTATGACAACTCCTACATACGTAACAATGTAGACTAATTTAAGATCATAAATTTTTATAAGAATATATCAGTGTTTGTATTTCGTCAATTTGAGTCAATTAACATTGAGAGAGGAATTGAACGTCTCAATCTATAGTTGAATACAGTAATCTATAGTCGAATATAATATATCCACTGATATGACCTTAAAGTAATGGCTAGCTACAGTACCGATGATAAGTGATTTCCGAACCAACAGGCCATAACCACACCACACTCGATAAAAACATTTTCGTGTATTTTTGAAGTGGAAATGAAACCACGCTGACCTAAGGCCAGCAGCTTACTACATTAAATTAATCAATAAAAAAAAATTGTATTCAAAACATTCGAAAACACTGACAGACTGATAAATATATTAAAAGCTAATCTCCATAAATCAATAATATTTGATACAAAATCGTGTGCATATTTTAATTTCCACCCTCTCGTCGAATTGAAACTCACCCTTTCCGGATATTTTATTCTACATATATAAAGCTAAATGAAACGCAGGCATAAAACATTAATCAGTGCGTGTACAACATGTCAGAGTGTCATCTTTATTGGGGAAGAATTTAAAACCCTCATTGCGTGCACAATCGCACAATCAAATATATATACATACTATATTTACCCCTATATGTACATAGGATAGACGATGGTATGCGCCTTATAAATGTACATACACACATATATACATATATTCCACCCCATCCCTTTCGGACATTGACATGTTTTTGTACAATAAAATGCCGACAAAAATACGAAACGCATTACAGAAAAAAACTTGCAAGGACTACCGCTTGGCATCGCTAGAGTATATTATAATAAACTTTTATGCTCGGGTGAAAAGAGAAGGGATTGCTTAAGGGTTGAGGAGGGTGGAAATTTGGAAAATAGAGGATTGGTTTTCCGCCTCGTGTTGTACTACGGGCACAGTGCCGACTTGGTTATGGTGCGGTGTGTGCAAAAAAAAAAAGTTGTATTTTCTGTGTGACCCCTCTTACACCTAGACTCGTTTCCTTTTTCCAGAGTGTGAACAGATCGGTGGAATTTTCAATTTGACGCACCCCACACGGTTAATTAGATACACACACAAAAAGTAGCAGGTAAAGGTAAAAAAAGGTGCGACAGGCAAGTGAAGCGCAAAAAAGAAATCTCTTTATTTTCAAATCAGTGCATAAATGCATCGAACGATTTATGTTTTTGGGGTATGGAAATGGGGATGAGGAAGGTGTGCCATTTCATCCATAACATGGTATATCGAAGAAAAGTGAAAGCCATGCTGGGAAACGGGTAAAATTTTTCTGGAGGATGGGTTTCGGGCTATTAGGTTGTTTAGCGTGCGATTTTTTTTGGGGGCAGCGGAAAATGGCTGCGGCATTGCATTCGAAGAGTGTATGAATGGAAAACGTGGTGTTGTTGAATTCTTTGACAGTGAAAATGTTAGAATTTTGTGTGGACGGGGTGAAATATTAGATGTGTGCGGTTTTTGTTTACATTCGTCAATTTATTGGTTTTTTTTTTGTTTCCTTTAGAAACCAGACCGAGTTATAGTTTATGCGAGCATTACAAACATTGATTATCGTCTATTCTATAGAATATCTATCTGCCATTTTCTTTTGTTATATACAAATTAAAATTCCTTAATATTTGGCTGTGCAAAAATGTGTGACTTAAAAAATGATGTAAACAATCGATTACTAATAAATGTTTTTGATAAATATCGAACTAAAAGGCACCCACAAGGTGATTTTGATTATTGTGTGTATGGCGAAAAATAGGGAACTGTGCTGCGCTCCTAAAAAAAAAGGATAATGCAACCAAGTACTTATGTCAAAACAAAGTGGATGGTTATAGATATCGATTTTTTAATGTGCGCTCGTATACACAGTGCTCATAGGTATGGGATATTTATGTTCACCCACAATAACTTACAATTATTATGGATGAACATTGTTACACCACATAGACTAACGACAGCGTATGAACAATGAAATAATAAATATTTTTGCAATACATAAATTACAAAATATAAAAAAATAGATTAGAGACACGTACACAGTAATTAGTCATTAATCCTGTTTTATAATAATTTTAAAGTTACCTAAACATTAACATAATAGTACAATAGTACATATAAGCGGGTTAATTTAGATTTAGAGTGTCATTATTTTAACCAAAGCTTTAACCAAATTTAAATATTGAATAGCGAAATGACTAATCGTACATTTTTATTATTATTTTTTAAATTACAAATCAATTATCTTAAAACTTGTGCTGGTTTTCAGTTAAAGATTGTCTACGGATATTGTCCATGGGATAAATTCGAGTAAATATCAATATTCATTATACGTGGATATATCCAAGGAAATAATCCATAGAAATTCAATGAAATTTTTTTGAAAAATCCAAAAACACAGTTGCACTTTTTATAGTCTTTTTAGCGGATGCAATCCAAGGGTTTTTCCACAAAATATAAACAATTTACAGTGAATTTTGTATGGAATTATTATTGACTAATGTTACTAATTTTAGTGTAGGCTGTAGGGTATTATTACCAATAAAAAAAATTATTTCTTCTGTCGGCGCAATTTTTTCGCAAGCCTATCACGATCACTTATATAAAAGCAATTAAAAAACGATTAATTATTGGTTAAATTGCGATACGTACCTATTTGAAATACAATTGAAAATAATTTTATTTTTTTCATCAGAAATCCAAGAGTTTTTGAGTGACTAACACCACTTTCTAATAATTATGTTAATAGAAAGTTTACTTTATATTCACTTTTAATATTTTAGTGGTTCGACATCAAATCTAAAATTAATATTGCGACAGAAAGAAAAAATATAAAAATGAATTTTTCACCATTTGGAAGTCCATTTCCGACATCAGTACCAGCAATACACCAATTTGCGGCATCCGGATCATTAGTGTCTAGTGCTACTACAAGTCAGGTTAGAAAAAAAGCCCATTATTAACAAATTATATTTAACTATAGTCCTATTTCTAAGTATAGGACACTGCCAATCGGTATCACAGCAGCATTGTCAATATGCCACACTTTAATCAACCACATGCGCCTATACTTGGCAAATTTCGTCCAGATGAATCACTCAACAGCAACATAAACAAATACAATGGTCACAGTAATCAATATTCAGTTCCATATACACAGCAATCAACCGATGACAAACGATCAATAACAACATATCCACAACCTTCCATAGCTACAACAACAGCACAAACACAACCTCCAGAAATATCACAAGATCTGTGCAATGCAATTTTGCAACAGCAAAATGATGCGAAACGAGGTACAAATTTAGACTATTAAGAAGAAGCAATTAAAATAATTGAGACCGATTTCAGTGCTTCAAAATGTTAATACTGGATGGCAATCGCTGACACCCAGCTCAGCTGTTGCGGACTACTTATCACATTTACCTGCCAGTACATTGCCACTGTCACTGCATCACTTTCTTAAATATTCAGCAGAAAGTATAAAAAAAGAAGCTCAAAATCCTTTAACTGTAAGTCTTCTTTGGTACCATTACCTAAATTTAAGATTATCCAAAATTTTAGACAATAGACATGACTCAAGCTCAAAACGCTAGCCAAAGTTTAAATCTAAATGCATTAGGTACGGGACTGATATCAAATGCAAATATACTAAATCAACCACCACCACCTCAACAACATCAACAACAGCAACATCATCAACAGCAACAACAATCATCTCAGCAGCAATCACATCAACAGAACAATAATCAAAATCAACAACAAACTCAAACAAATGGGATACCTACGACCAGTACGAAAAAGAAAAAGAAGAAGAAACCACCTAAAGAAAAGAAACCCCGTCCGAAACCAGGTGAAATACGATTAACAACGGCATTAGATGGTAGTACATTGTTCTGTTGTCCTGAATGTCAAATGGCCTATCCGGAACGAGGATTGTTAGAGCAGCACTTAGTTGGACATAATTTAGAACGAAGGTTGGTTTTGTGTTTTGAAGGGTGTTTCTTATATTTTGACAATATCGTTATTCGTCTATTTTAGATTTATCTGCGATATTTGTAATGCAGCTCTAAAACGAAAAGATCATCTGACAAGGCACAAGCAAAGCCACAATCCAGAAAGGCCGTTTGTTTGTACGATTTGTCTAAAAGCCTTTAAACGCAAAGAGCAGCTGACGCTGCATTTTGTAATACATTCTGGCGAGAAAAGGCATATTTGTAACGAGTGCGGGAAAGGTAATATACAAATTCAAATTTAACCAGAAACACTTCTGTTCAATTACACTACATTCATTTAGGTTTCTATAGAAAAGATCACCTGAGAAAGCATACACGATCTCATATTGCTCGCCGTGTAAAAGCCGAACTGAGCCAACAAAATCAACCGACAACTATTGTTCAGAATATTCCACAGCAGCCACAACAACAAATTCCACAACCACAAGTACAACACCAAGTGCAACAACAACAAATACAACATCAACAACAGATGCAATTACAGCAACATCATAGTTCACATATTCAGTCGCAGCATCAACATCAATCGCCACCACCAAATCAACTTAATCCACATCAGCAACAAGCAAACATGATGACTTAATCAAGGAAGTGTTTTGTACAGGGCAATGTGATAAAGTTTTTTTTACAGAATAAATTGGGAGTAATTGAAATTTACTTAGGGTACGATTAAGATCTTACTTAATGTGTGAATGTTTAAATTGTAAACATTTATAATTCTATAACTCAAAATTAATTTTTTCTATTAATTCGTAATATTCAATCCACTTCAAGGGTTTTTTTTTGTTGATATTTCATCTTAACGGCACATTAATATATATACAT